>CM057255.1:22050823-22089139 GCA_029931835.1 Etheostoma nigrum | reverse complement strand
TAATATATAACCTCATGTTAATATATAACCTCATGTTAATAACCTCATGTTAATATATAACCTCATGTTAATATATAACCTCATGTTAATATATAGCCTCATGTTAATATATAACCTCATGTTAATATATAACCTCATGTTAATATATAACCTCATGTTAATAACCTCATGTTAATATATAACCTCATGTTAATATATAACCTCATGTTAATAACCTCATGTTAATATATAACCTCATGTTAATATATAACCTCATGTTAATATATAACCTCATGTTAATAACCCAGCTTACGCTACGCATGCATGAGTATGTATCTATGCATTAGAGTATGTATGTATCTATGCATTAGAGTATGTATGTATCTATGCATTAGAGTATGTATGTATCTATGTATTAGAGTATGTATATATCTATGTATTAGAGTATGTATGTATCTATGTATTAGAGTATGTATATATCTATGTATTAGAGTATGTGTGTATCTATGTATTAGAGTATGTATATATCTATGTATTAGAGTATGTATATATCTATGTATTAGAGTATGTATATATCTATGTATTAGAGTATGTATGTATCTATGTATTAGAGTATGTATGTATCTATGTATATTAGAGTATATATATATATATATATATTAGAGTATGTATATATCTATATATTAGAGTATGTATATATCTATGTATTAGAGTATGTATATATCTATGTATTAGAGTATGTATATATCTATGTATTAGAGTATGTATATATCTATATATTATGTATGATATTAGCATGCAGCAACACTTCGAGTCACACTGCTGCCACAGAGGAAGGAAGAAGAGTTACTCTTGATGCGGATATACTCTGAAAAAGAAGACCAGACATCATTTCTCCGCCTGTTAGGATGGAGGCGACATCTCTACTCTGGCTGCTCTGTAAGTAAACTGGCTTTCTGGAAATATCAGCTGAGAGAAATAGGGATCGACCGATACTGGTTCTCAAGGCCGATACCCGTTAGTTAATGTAACATTTACAGTTAAAATGAAAATCTTTAAAGCAACACTAGAGAACCTTTCCTGCTTCGGGTGCCAGATCAGGTAGCAGATCTATAGTTCTGGTTCTATAATATAGTTTAATGGTCCATTCTGCTTCCAACCTGTAGAGGACCGGAGGAGGACCAGGTCTCTAGTGGTGCTTTAACCCTTGGACTGTCCTTCATGTCACGGGGACTGGTTCAGTTTATTGACTTTTCTACTACGCTCGCCGGGACTTCATGTGTATAATTTCATGTAAACTGCCCGTTTATTTACAATACCTGATAGTAATGGAAAGTACCACAATCCACCGTAGTAAAGCATACAGGTTTCATTGTGTAGTAATATCTATTGGCCACTAGATGGCGCTCTGAGACCATACATGAACGTAGCAGCAGCATGTGAATGAGGAGCTGAAGAGAGGGTCAAGTCTAGTTTGACTTAAGATCTCAACTCTCTGTCAGACCCTAAAGAAGCAGTCCCTTAGTTCACATCTGGGATTCATTAAAGTAAATAATATATGAATAAAATAGGACATTTTAGATTTTTGAGTAGTAATGGTGTCAAACATCAAAGGACTTAAAGTCTGTCTTCAGCGTCTTCTCTTCATTTCTTATTGAGACGTTGACCCTAACCAAAGTGTCTCATGTCTTCAGGTGTGACCTCACTCCTGAGCTGTCCCACCAACCAAGGTCAGTCCCCGGTCCTCTTGGTAGAACAGATCCTGTTAGACCCTGTTAGGATGGGGGGGGGGGCTGTGAGTGTTAAAGGTGCCCTGCCACACAAAACCATTGTTACTTGTATTTTTTTAAATCTGCGAGGTCCATATATCTGTGTGTGTGTGTGTGTGTCAGCTCTAGCCACTGAAAAGCAATAAGAGGAGAAATCAGCCAATCACAACAGCTGGTCAGTCATGTTGCCTGAGCTCATTAATATTCATGAGCTGGGTAAAGGATGCTCTCATTGGCTAGCTGTTAGCCAATCAGAGTCCAGCAGCTTAGCTGGTTGAATATTAATGAGAACTGGCCCAAATGGAGCCGGGTCCTCCTGCAGGCTTTCTATACCACGCTAGGCTTGAAACAAGGTAACCACGGAAACCAAGTTACAGAGTCCATGGTAAGACTTCAGACAGTGTTCTTGTATTCAAATCAAATTCAACATCAGTAATTTTAGATACATACTGGATCAAGCCGAGTCACCTGATACAGGCCACGCCCCTTTCTGCTCAAAGTTTGTTTTCGCATTAGTTGCTAAGCGCAGAACCTACTTTTTCGAACTCGTCCTAGGCCGTGAGACAGATCTGCATGAAACCTGGTTTCTAGCGTCTCCAGATGGCCGCGACTAAAAGTTAATCACAGGATGTTGCTACGTTAACGTGTTAGCATTCGACAACCAAACTAATTTTAACTAGTAAGATACCAAACACATATCATATCTCAGCCAAATTACATGTTATCAGCAAAAGACTTGAGAGCAGTGTTTCACATCTCTCCACGATGCTCGATACCAAATTTGGTAAAGATTGGCCGTTAGGGGGCGCTACAATCAACGTTTATTTGTTTTGTCTAAAAACTCAATGCATTTAAATGGGAAATTTGCAACTGCATCATCTCTGCCACAGTAAATGCTATCAACACCAAACCTGTGATGATTGTTTGGCATGCCGCCCGGAGGCTCTGTACCAAATTTGGTAAAGATAGGCCATTAGGGGGCGCTATGATCAACGTAGACCAGTTTGGGCCTTCTTATCCCTTCTGAGGAGGAGTGCGTCGTACGTGACGCCAAACGGCCCTTCTGATTCATAACTTAATAATATAACTAGTAGAAACATGCTTCTGATTCATAACTTAATAATATAACTAGTAGAAACATGCTTCTGATTCATAACTTAATAATATAACTAGTAGAAACATGCTTCTGAAATAATTTTTCAACCACAACACATTCTCCCCCTCCCTCCAGTCTCTCTGACTGTGAGTCCCAGCAGCTCTCAGATGTTTAGAGGACAGTCTGTCTCTCTGAGCTGTGAGGAGGACGACAGCTCTGCTGGATGGACTCTGAGGAGGAACACAACCAGAGACACCAGGACTCAGTGTGGAGGGGGCTGGGGAAGACCTGCTGGTCCCTCCTGTACCATCAACTACATGGTCCCGTGGCACAGTGGGGAGTACTGGTGTGAGTCCAGAGAGGGAGCAACCAGTACCAGCATCAACATCACTGTCACTGGTAAGATCAGACTGGGGGGTCAGGATTGATGAAGCTGTGTGTGAATGGATGACATGCTGTAGTGTGTCTCTGTGTTGAGGTGGACCAGTGATCCTGCAGAGTCCTGTCCTCCCTGTGACGGAGGGACAAGACCTCACTCTGCACTGTAGGACAAAGACGTCCTCCAACCTCCCAGCGTCTTTCTATAAAGATGGCTCCTTCATCAGGACTGGGCCTGCAGGTCACATGACCATCCCCCATGTCTCCAGGTCTGATGAAGGCCTCTACAGGTGCAACATCAGCAGTGTTGGAGAGTCCCCCCCAGCTGGGTCTCTGTCCCAGGTGAGGAGGTTCCCTTTGATTTCAGGAGTTCATTCATCCAGATATTCACCTGACTCTGATTCTCTCTACAGGGAAACCTACGACCCCAAACCCTCCTTGGACCACGAGCCCCCCTCCTAACCCTACGACCTCGGCTCCACCCAACCCCTCAGACCTCCTCCCCCTTGTGATCAGACTGGTCCACCTGGTGGTGTTGTACTGCATCTTCACCTTCATCGTGGTGTCTTCATATCGACGCAGAGCAGCAGGTAACTCTCTGAATCAACAAGCCAGCGAGCTGAATGTCAACCTCTAAACGAGGAGGAGACAAACCAGTGTCTCTGACAGAGTTCTTCTCCTGATCCATTATCTAACCTGCTCTGACTGTAGGAAACAACCAGCCTGTCTCCCCCCACCCAGGCTGAGGACTATGATGATGTCAACACGGAGCATCACTTCTGAACTGATCGGAGATCTTCCCTGAGGAACTCCACATGTAGTTAGACCTGGAGACGGAGACTGTGGGCTGAAGGAGGACAACACAAACTCATTTAAACCATTTAGATATGAATTAAATCATTTATATTTGAATTAAACCATTTATATTTGAATTAAATCATTTATATTTGAACTTGAATCATTTCATTAAAACCTGAATCTGAATAGTTTGAAATTGAAATCCAATAAAATATCATCAATGAAAATTCAACTCTCTATATCTTCATATTCAGTTCAACTCAACATCCTGGTACTTATCCCTCATGTTGTCTTCATGTTGTCCTCATGTTGTCCTCGTGTTGTCCTCATGTTGTCCTCATGTTGTCTTGTGTTGTCTTCATGTTGTCCTCATGTTGTCCTCGTGTAATCCTCATGTTGTCCTCATGTTGTCCCCATGTTGTCCCCCTGTTGTCCTCATGGTGCCCTCATGCTGTCCTCGTGTTGTCCTCATGTTGTCCCCATGGGAGGCCCCTGGGACATGTTGGGCCCCTGGGCCTTCACCCAGGAGGCCCCTGGGACATGTTGGGCCCCTGGGACATGTTGGGCCCCTGGGCCTTCACCCAGGAGGCCCCTGGGACATGTTGGGCCCCTGGGACATGTTGGGCCCCTGGGCCTTCACCCAGGAGGCCCCTGGGACATGTTGGGCCCCTGGGACATGTTGGGCCCCTGGGCCTTCACCCAGGAGGCCCCTGGGACATGTTGGGCCCCTGGGCCTTCCCCTGGGTGTTAACATTAACATTCAAATCTAATACTAGATAATATACGAGTTCCTCCCAGCTCCAGAACCCGTTGACCTGAGGGTGAGAACGTAGACCAGAGCTCAGGTGTCCTTCATACTAAGACAGAGACACTGCCTCCTCACACCGCCATAAGATGGCGCCCTGGTGTAATGGGAGCACCCTGATGGTTACAGAGACAGAGAGAGAGACAGAGAGACAGAGAGAGGGGACACTATGACCTTGCTTCTCTGGGACGGACAGCAGCGAGTGCGATATTGAATGGTAAATATAAATGAAAACTCATACACAAGTACTTGTTTCACTGTTACTGCATAAATATAAATGTCAGTTTTCCATTTGGAGTGGTCGGGTGCAACTGAAAGCCAGAGTTATACTACTACTACTACAGTACAGGACAGTATATATAGTATAAAGGGGACCAGCTGTGTGTCCTCCTGTGTGATACAGGACAGTATATATAGTATAAAGTGGACCAGCTGTGTGTCCTCCTGTGTGATACAGGACAGTGTATATAGTATAAAGGGGACTAGCTGTGTGTCCTCCTGTGTGATACAGGACAGTATATATAGTATAAAGTGGACCAGCTGTGTGTCCTCCTGTGTGATACAGGACAGTGTATATAGTATAAAGGGGACCAGCTGTGTGTCCTCCTGTGTGATACAGGACAGTATATATAGTATAAAGGGGACCAGCTGTGTGTCCTCCTGTGTGATACAGGACGGTATATATAGTATAAAGGGGACCAGCTGTGTGTCCTCCTGTGTGATACAGGACAGTATATATAGTATAAAGGGGACCAGCTGTGTGTCCTCCTGTGTGATACAGGACGGTATATATAGTATAAAGGGGACCAGCTGTGTGTCCTCTTGTGTGATACAGGACGGTATATATAGTATAAAGGGGACCAGCTGTGTGTCCTCCTGTGTGATACAGGACAGTATATATAGTATAAAGGGGACCAGCTGTGTGTCCTCCTGTGTGATACAGGACAGTATATATAGTATAAAGGGGACTAGCTGTGTGTCCTCCTGTGTGATACAGGACAGTATATATATAGTATAAAGGGGACCAGCTGTGTGTCCTCCTGTGTGATAGAGGACAGTATATATATAGTATAAAGGGGACCAGCTGTGTGTCCTCCTGTGTGATACAGGACAGTATATATAGTATAAAGGGGACCAGCTGTGTGTCCTCCTGTGTGATACAGGACAGTGTATATAGTATAAAGGGGACCAGCTGTGTGTCCTCCTGTGTGATACAGGACAGTGTATATAGTATAAAGGGGACTAGCTGTGTGTCCTCCTGTGTGATACAGGACAGTATATATATAGTATAAAGGGGACCAGCTGTGTGTCCTCCTGTGTGATACAGGACAGTATATATAGTATAAAGGGGACCAGCTGTGTGTCCTCCTGTGTGATACAGGACAGTATATATAGTATAAAGGGGACCAGCTGTGTGTCCTCCTGTGTGATACAGGACGGTATATATAGTATAAAGGGGACCAGCTGTGTGTCCTCCTGTGTGATAGAGGACAGTATATATATAGTATAAAGGGGACCAGCTGTGTGTCCTCCTGTGTGATACAGGACAGTATATATAGTATAAAGGGGACCAGCTGTGTGTCCTCCTGTGTGATACAGGACAGTATATATATAGTATAAAGGGGACCAGCTGTGTGTCCTCCTGTGTGATACAGGACAGTATATATAGTATAAAGGGGACCAGCTGTGTGTCCTCCTGTGTGATACAGGACGGTATATATAGTATAAAGGGGACCAGCTGTGTGTCCTCCTGTGTGATACAGGACAGTATATATAGTATAAAGGGGACCAGCTGTGTGTCCTCCTGTGTGATACAGGACGGTATATATAGTATAAAGGGGACCAGCTGTGTGTCCTCCTGTGTGATAGAGGACAGTATATATATAGTATAAAGGGGACCAGCTGTGTGTCCTCCTGTGTGATACAGAACAGTATATATAGTATAAAGGGGACCAGCTGTGTGTCCTCCTGTGTGATACAGGACAGTATATATAGTATAAAGGGGACCAGCTGTGTGTCCTCCTGTGTGATACAGGACAGTGTATATAGTATAAAGGGGACCAGCTGTGTGTCCTCCTGTGTGATACAGGACAGTATATATAGTATAAAGGGGACCAGCTGTGTGTCCTCCTGTGTGATACAGGACAGTATATATAGTATAAAGGGGACCAGCTGTGTGTCCTCCTGTGTGATACAGGACAGTGTATATAGTATAAAGGGGACCAGCTGTGTGTCCTCCTGTGTGATACAGGACGGTGTATATAGTATAAAGGGGACCAGCTGTGTGTCCTCCTGTATTAGAGAGAAGAATCACTTCATCTGACGTTCAGAGAATAAAAACAGCTTTGCAGACTACTTACTGGAGTTAAGAAACTACACACAACACGTACAAGTACACGCTTGGCTGTAGTATTTGTGTCCCCTCACTAACTTCTCTAGAGAGCCATTAGAGCTGAGAGAGCGTTTATCACCTAAAGAGGAAGCATACTAAACAGGAAAAGGGAGTGTGTTTTGGTTTGCCCTAATCTGCCTCTGATTGGTTTACCTTCTGAATGCCTAAACACCAGAGGTGGGTAGTAACGAGGTACATTTACTTGAGTAAGTTTTTGAAAAAATTGTACTTTGTTAAGTTTTTCAAAAGTAACATTGCGTTCAATCGGATCTCTGAGGAAGGAGGCTTAGGGTCAAATTGGGAATTAAGAAAAGGTTTATTGCAATGATGAAGATGATAAGACAAAGATAATACCACTGCAGCTGACAGCGGACTGGATCCATGCTTCCCCATGATGGAGTCACGTGAAACCAGTCCTGAATATCCCTAAATCACACACATGTATGCCCTGCACCTGGGGGCGGTTCCTTTTTACCTGGCACAGTCAAATCTATTCTCATTGGTCCACCGTCGTCATGACAGCATGCCGAGGGCACCTTCGCAGTACAATGAGAATAAACATGCCGCTAAACCCCGCCCCTTTGGGGGTCGCTTTTGGTTGCAGAGCAAAAGGTTCTGTTGTTTAAATGTGAAACTCTAACATCAACAGTTTAATTAGCATTGTATTGTCTTAGCCCAGACTAAGACCCCAGGGGACAGGAGACACCAGGCCCCCTCCTGTCTCCTACCCCCTGGGGTCCTAGCCCAGACTAAGACCCCAGGGGACAGGAGACACCAGGCCCCCTCCTGTCTCCTACCCCCTGGGGTCCTAGCCCAGACTAAGACCCCAGGGGACAGGAGACACCAGGCCCCCTCCTGTCTCCTACCCCCTGGGGTCCTAGCCCAGACTAAGACCCCAGGGGACAGGAGACACCAGGCCCCCTCCTGTCTCCTACCCCCTAGGGTCCTAGCCCAGACTAAGACCCCAGGGGACAGGAGACACCAGGCCCCCTCCTGTCTCCTACCCCCTGGGGTCCTAGCCTAGACTAAGACCCCAGGGGACAGGAGACACCAGGCCACCTCCTGTCTCCTACCCCCTGGGGTCCTAGCCCAGACTAAGACCCCAGGGGACAGGAGACACCAGGCCCCCTCCTGTCTCCTACCCCCTGGGGTCCTAGCCCAGACTAAGACCCCAGGGGACAGGGGACACCAGGCCCCCTCCTGTCTCCTACCCCCTGGGGTCCTAGCCCAGACTAAGACCCCAGGGGACAGGGGACACCAGGCCCCCTCCTGTCTCCTACCCCCTGGGGTCCTAGCCCAGACTAAGACCCCAGGGGACAGGAGACACCAGGCCACCTCCTGGTGTTGTAGCAGGAAGTCCCTTTCCATATGTTAAATGTCAGACTTGACCAGATCAATTCTTTCCAGTCAGAGGAATAGAGGGGGGAAATGGGGGACAGAGATATGCATATTTTTCTAACTTGGCTCCTTCAGACATTTTAACTTTTTTATAACTCAACAACTTCTAGGAGTAGTTTTAAATCCCTATACTTGTACTTGTACTTGTACTTGAGTAGATTAGAGAAGAAGAAGCTGTACTCTTACTCCGCTACATCAGGCTACAATGAACTCCTTACTTTTCTTTTTACCTCTTTGGTATTCTACGCGTCATCGTTTTTACCCCAGCGTACGTCTCATTTTAATGTTTTATTCACACCGTCTGCAGTACTACAATACTGCAATACTACAATACTGCAGACGGCGGAGGACACAGGAGGACACACAGCTGGTCCCCTTTATATACTGTCACACACCCTTTTATATTTTGCCCTTTTTTGTACAGTTGTGTTTATTTTTACCCTTCATGTAATTAGAACGACTCGTCTAGTCGATTAATAAACTCCACATGTTATTGACTGTAGCCAGTCACAACATGATGCATTATGGGAAGTTTTTATTTCTGTACATGGATGGTGCCGGGGCTTGAAGTTAACACCCCAACAGCCACAACAACACCACACACTACACACTACACACTACACACTACACACCACACACTACACACTACACACTACACACTACACACTACACACTACACACCACACACTACACTCTACACACTACACACCACACACCACACACTACACACCACACACTACACACTACACACTACACACTACACACTACACACCACACACTACACACTACACACTACACACTACACACTACACACCACACACTACACACTACACACTACACACTACACACTACACACTACACACTACACACCACACACCACACACTACACACTACACACTACACACTACACACTACACACTACACACCACACACTACACACTACACACTACACACTACACACTACACACCACACACTACACACTACACACCACACAACATTCAGGAAATGATCTCCGCGCTCGGAGCCAGCTGTAGAGCTACCCACGTCACCCAGTCCACACGGTGAAAGGAACTCTGGGAGATGGAGTCCCAGAGACCCGCCTGACATCACATCTAACACCAAAGCTGCAGCTAGAAACAACTTCACTCAACTCTTCCAGACAACAGCTTCACGGCAGATGTTTGTTTCAAGATTATTAGAAGCTGCCTCGGCCAAAGTGTAGTACTTATACTCATATGACCTCATGTTAATAACCCAGCTTACGCTATGCATGTATGAGTATGTATATATCTATGTATTAGAGTATGTATGTATCTCTATACATTAGAGTATGTATGTATCTGTATGCATGCAGAGTGTGTCTGCATGCAGCAACACTGCGAGTCACACTGCTGCCACAGAGGAAGGAAGAAGAGTTACTCTTGATGCGGATATACTCTGAAAAAGAAGACCAGACATCATTTCTCCGCCTGTTAGGATGGAGGCGACATCTCTACTCTGGCTGCTCTGTAAGTAAACTGGCTTTCTGGAAATATCAGCTGAGAGAAATAGGGATCGACCGATACTGGTTCTCAAGGCCGATCCCCGTTAGTTAATGTAACATTTACAGTTAAAATGAAAATCTTTAAAGCAACACTAGAGAACCTTTCCTGCTTCGGGTGCCAGATCGGGTAGCAGATCTATAGTTCTGGTTCTATAATATAGTTTAATGGACCATTCTGCTTCCAACCTGTAGAGGACCGGAGGAGGACCAGGTCTCTAGTGGTGCTTTAACCCTTGGACTGTCCTTCATGTCACGGGGACTGGTTCAGTTTATTGACTTTTCTACTACGCTCGCCGGGACTTCATGTGTATAATTTCATGTAAACTGCCCGTTTATTTACAATACTTGATAGTAATGGAAAGTACCACAATCCACCGTAGTAAAGCACACAGGTTTCATTATGTAGTAATATCTATTGGCCACTAGATGGCGCTCTGAGACCATACATGAACGTAGCAGCAGCATGTGAATGAGGAGCTGAAGAGAGGGTCAAGTCTAGTTTGACTTAAGATCTCAACTCTCTGTCAGACCCTAAAGAAGCAGTCCCTTAGTTCACATCTGGGATTCATTAAAGTAAATAACATATGAATAAAATAGTACATTTTAGATTTTTGAGTAGTAATGGTGTCAAACATCAAAGGACTTAAAGTCTGTCTTCAGCGTCTTCTCTTCATTTCTTATTGAGATGTTGACCCTAACCAAAGTGTCTCATGTCTTCAGGTGTGACCTCACTGCTGAGCTGTCCCACCAACCAAGGTCAGTCCCCAGTCCTCTTGGTAGAACAGATCCTGTTAGACCCTGTTAGGATGGGGGGGCTGTGAGTGTTAAAGGTGCCCTGCCACACAAAACCATTGTTACTTGTATTTTTTTAAATCTGCGAGGTCCATATATCTGTGTGTGTGTGTGTGTGTGTGTGTTTTTCAAATTCAACATCAGTAATTTTTTTTAGATACGTTCGCTTTATTTATTAAAATGTCTTCTTATTCACGTAACTACAATGACATCAGACGTGTTTTATCCGATAACTCCCACACATACAGTGGGTACGGAAAGTATTCAGACCCCTTTAAATTTTTCACTCTTTGTTTCATTGCAGCCATTTTCCAAAAATCAAAAAAGTTCATTTTATTTCTCAGTAATGTACACTCAGCACCCCATCTTGGACAGAAAAAAACAGAAATGTAGAAATTTTTGCAAATTTATTAAAAAACAAAAACTGAAATATCACATGGTCATAAGTATTCAGACCCTTTGCCGTGACCCTCATATGTAACTCAGGTGCTGTCTATTTCTTCTGATCATCCTTGAGATGGTTCTACACCTTCATTGGAGTCCAGCTGTGTTTGATTATACTGATTGGACTTGATTAGGAAAGCCACACACCTGTCTATATAAGACCTTACAGCTCACAGTGCATGTCAGAGCAAATGACAATCATGAGGTCAAAGGAACTGCCTGAGGAGCTCAGAGACAGAATTGTGGCAAGGCACAGATCTGGTCAAGGTTACAAAAAAATTTCTGCTGCACTTAAGGTTCCTAAGAGCACAGTGGCCTCCATAATCCTCAAATGGAAGACGTTTGGGACGACCAGAACCCTTCCTAGAGCTGGCCGTCCGGCCAAACTGAGCTATCGGGGGAGAAGAGCCTTGGTGAGAGAGGCAAAGAAGAACCCAATGGTCACTGTGGCTAAGCTCCAGAGATGCAGTCGGGAGATGGGAGAAAGTTGTAGTAAGTCAACCATCACTGCAGCAATCCACCAGTCGGGGCTTTATGGCAGAGTGGCCCGAAGGAAGCCTCTCCTCAGTGCAAGACACATGAAAGCCCGCATGGAGTTTGCTAAAAAACACCTGAAGGACTCCAAGATGGTGATAAATAAAATCCTCTGGTCTGATGAGACCAAGATAGAACTTTTTGGCCTTAATTCTAAGCGGTATGTGTGGAGAAAACCAGGCACTGCTCATCACCTGTCCAATACAGTCCCAACAGTGAAGCATGGTGGTGGCAGCATCATGCTGTGGGGGTGTTTTTCAGCTGCAGGGACAGGACGACTGGTTGCAATCGAGGGAAAGATGAATGCGGCCAAGTACAGGGATATCCTGGACGAAAACCTTTTCCAGAGTGCTCTGGACCTCAGACTGGGCCGAAGGTTTACCTTCCAACAAGACAATGACCCTAAGCACACCGCTAAAATAACGAAGGAGTGGCTTCACAACAACTCCGTGGCTGTTCTTGAATGGCCCAGCCAGAGCCCTGACTTAAACCCAATTGAGCATCTCTGGAGAGACCTGAAAATGACTGTCCACCAACGTTTACCATCCAACCTGACAGAACTGGAGAGGATCTGCAAGGAGGAATGGCAGAGGATACCCAAATCCAGATGTGAAAAACTTGTTGCATCTTTCCCAAAACGACTCATGGCTGTATTAGATCAAAAGGGTGCTTCTACTAAATACTGAACAAAGGGTCTGAATACTTATGACCATGTGATATTTCAGTTTTTGTTTTTTAATAAATTTGCAAAAATTTCTACATTTCTGTTTTTTTCTGTCTAAGATGGGGTGCTGAGTGTACATTACTGAGAAATAAAATGAACTTTTTTGATTTTTGGAAAATGCCTGCAATGAAACAAAGAGTGAAAAATTTAAAGGGGTCTGAATACTTTCCGTACCCACTGTACATCACACATTAAACTCTTCACATCCAGGTGTTCACTGGATCAAGCCGAGTCACCTGATACAGGCCACGCCCCTTTCTGCTCAAAGTTTGTTTTCGCATTAGTTGCTAAGCGCCAAAACCAACTTTTTCGAACTCGTCCTAGGCCGTGAGTCAGATCTGCATGAAACCTGGTTTCTAGCATCTCCAGATGGCCGCGACTAAAAGTTAATCACAGGATTTTGCTACGTTAACGTGTTAGCATTCGACAACCAAACAAAGTTTAACTAGCAAGATACCAAACACATATCATATCATATCTCAGCCAAATTACATGTTATCAGCAAAAGGTCTGAGAGCAGTGTTTCACATCTCTCCACGATGCTCGATACCAAATTTGGTAAAGATCGGCCGTTAGGGGGCGCTACAATCAACGTTTATTTGTTTTGTCTAAAAACTCAATGCATTTAAATGGGAAATTTGCAACTGCATCATCTCTGCCACAGTAAATGCTATCAACACTAAACCTGTGATGATTGTTTGGCATGTTGCCTGGAGTCTCTCTACAAAATTTGGTAAAGATAGGCCATTAGGGGGCGCTATAATCAACGTAGACCAGTTTGGCAAATTTCATCACTTCTGAGGTCGAGGGCATCGTATATGACATCAAACGGCACTTCTGATTCATAACTTTGTAGCTTAATAATATAACTAGTAGAAACATGCTGTTTTTCGGAGCTAAAAGCTAACAGTGTCTCCGTTCTGCTAATGTCTTTGTTGTCTTCCTGTCCCTTACAGAAGGTTTTGTATCCAGCCTAGAAGCCCAGAGTTTTTCGGGGTCATTGTGATATTAATCCGTACTGTTATGTGCAAGACTGATACGCTGTATGTAAGAAATGTAAATAATTTGCCCGTTATAATGTTCAATGTTTATTTTTGCACTGGATGACTCCAAATATATATATAACTGATGAACTGATGAGGCGTTGACCCCGGTCATAACTGCTTGGAGTTCTAGTTCAGTGTGCCCATACTTATTATTATTCTTCCGCCAGGATTTTGTCCCGCTACTAGTCCCGGAGCGTTGCCAACACACGCACACAAAATATATGGAAACGTGGGTAATGATCGGGAATGGTGGGCTATGACTTTTCAACGAGATTTGCCGCGCGGTTTTCACAAAATCGCCAAAAAACGGCGAAAGATTTCTCATTGACTTGAATGGGAAATGTTCGGGAAATCTCTCAACATCGCTCCAACCCCCCCCTCTTTGGGACCGTGCTGTGTCACCATACTTTAACAGTGAATGGAGGAAGATTGGGAAATCTTGTCATTTTAAAAGTTGCTGAGCAAAAATTATATTTCATATCGCATACATGAGCACATTAGTTGAAACTAGACAAGAATACCTACGTTTTGATGTATAAATTGATTGGCCATGACAAGTTAGAATTGTTGGCGTGGGAGCAAGTTATAGAGAGAGAACCAAGATGATTTTTTTAATCTCCCCACTCTGTCCTCCACTCTAGTCTCAACATTCACCACATACACACACATTGGAAAATCTGAGACGTCTGAAAACGGGACGATACGTAAACTGGGATTTGGGAGAAACCGTGCTTGATATCTGAACGCCCATTCAGCCCAATAAACACCAAAGTCTCCTCTTCGGTTTAAACTTTTAATCATGTTTCTACGTTAAAGTATGGCGATACAGCACGGTCCCAAAGAGGGGGGGTTGGAGCGATGTTGAGGGATTTTCCGAACATTTCAAATTAAAGGCTATGACAAATTTTTCACCGTTTTTTGCCGATTTCGTGAAAACCGCGCGGCAAATCTCGTTGGAAAGTCATAGCACACCATTCCTGATCATTACACACGTTTTGATGTATTTTGTGTGCGTGTGTTGGCAACGCTTTGGGACTAGTAGCGGGATAAAATCTGGCGGAAGAATAATAATAAGTATGGGCGATAATAGTCATTGCACCGATTGCACATCGGCACACTGAATAATAAACTAGTTTTTCAACCACAACACATCCCCTCCCTCCAGTGTCTCTGACTGTGAGTCCCAGCAGCTCTCAGATGTTTAGAGGACAGTCTGTTTCTCTGAGCTGTGAGGAGGATGACAGCTCTGCTGGATGGACTCTGAGGAGGAACACAACCAGAAACACCAGGACTCAGTGTGGAGGGGGCTGGGGAAAACCTGCTGGTTCCTCCTGTAACATCGGCTACATGGTCCCATCAGACAGTGGGGTGTACTGGTGTGAGTCCAGAGAGGGAGCAACCAGTACCAGCATCAGCATCACTGTCCCTGGTAAGATCAGACTGGGGGGTCAGGATTGATGAAGCTGTGTGTGAATGGATGACATGCTGTAGTTTGTCTCTGTGTTGAGGTGGACCAGTGATCCTGCAGAGTCCTGTCCTCCCTGTGACGGAGGGACAAGACCTCACTCTGCACTGTAGGACAGAGACGTCCTCCAACCTCTCAGCGTCTTTCTATAAAGATGGCTCCTTCTTCAGGACTGAGCCTGCAGGTCACATGACCATCCCCCATGTCTCCAGGTCTGATGAAGGCCTCTACAGGTGCAGCATCAGCAGTGTTGGAGAGTCCCCCACCAGCTGGGTCTCTGTCTCAGGTGAGGAGGTTACCTTTGATTTCAGGAGTTCATTCATCCAGATATTCACCTGACTCTGATTCTCTCTACAGGGAAACCTACTTTGACCAAAAGCCCCCTTCCGAGTTCACCACCGGCCCTTGAAACCTCTGCAGCTCCCCCCCGGCCTCAGACCCCCTCCCCCTTGTGTTGAGACTGGTGTGCCACCTGGTGGTGTTCTGTCCATACTGCATCTCCACCTTCATCATGGTGTCTCTATATCGAGACAGGACCACAGGTAACTGTCTGACTCACTCACTGACCTTACAATCAATCAATCATCCCACACCACCTCTCTGGAGATGATCAGTTAACAGCTGATCCATTATCTACATTTTCTTTCTAACCTGCTCTGACTGTAGGAAATAACCAGCCTGTCGCCATGGTGATGACCCCCCCCACCCAGGCTGAGGACTATGATGATGTCACCACGGAGCATCACTTCTGAACTGATCAGAGATCTTCCCTGAGGAACTCCACATGTCCTCGTTAGACCTGGAGACGGAGAGTGTGGGCTGAAGGAGGACAACACAAACTGATTTAAATCATTTATATTTAAATTTAAATCATTTATATTAAAATTTGAATTGCTAAACTTGAATAACTGCATTGAAAAATGTAATGTGATAGTAGTGTTTGAAATTGAAATCCAATAAAATATGATCATCAATGAAAATTCAACTCTCTCTATGTCTTCATATTCAGTTCTCACAGTTCAATTTAAAGTTACTGTGACAGACATCCGGGTACTTAAGGATACTACTCAGAATACTATTCAGATTCAGTTTCAGCCCACAGGTAACCTGAGCCCAGTTCAGTCCAAAGAGCTGCCATGAGACCCATTAGAACCCTGTTGGTTTCCACCAATGAGATGAGGCGGTGCATCCTCTGCATTGAGATGCCTAAAACTCCAACAGCTGACAGTTGGAAACATAGAAATAAAATGGATCATTTCATTTCTATAGTAACGTAGCCAGCTGATCCAGCGACATCATCAGCTTGTTTCAGGAGTAAATACCTGTTCTGGTTCAGGAGTAAATACATGTTCTGGTTCAGAATTAAAGACTTCTTCTGGTTCAGGAGTAAAGACTTCTTCTCGTTGCAGACTTTGCTCTGAACTTTGAACTTTGGCAGCAGATAGTTGTTCAGGTTCTGGTTCTAAGTTGTGTTGTTGTTAATGTCTTTTTAATCTCTTCAGATCAAATAAAATCAAATGATGAGCATCTCTTCTCTCATCTTTGTTCCACTGTGATACCTTCACGTCTCTCTGGTTCCTCGTACATGTGACGTAGTCGTCTATAAAGAGGACGGAGGAGGCTGTCCCACTGCTGTTGGCAGTTCTACATTGAAATACATCCAGGACGAGACCCCCTTTGAGCACCCCCCCTTAAAAAAAAAATTAATATCTTATATTGTGTATATACTGTATATATATATATACAGTATATACACAATATAAGATATATATATATATATAGTGTTTTTCAAATGTTCTAAGGATTTGTGCAATTGAGAAATACAGATCTGTCCTAGAGACAGCAGACAGGCAGACGTCCCATTAAACAGATCTGTCCTAGAGACAGCAGACAGGCAGACGTCCCATTAAACAGATCTGTCCTAGAGACAGCAGACAGGCAGACGTCCCATTAAACAGATCTGCCCTAGAGACAGCAGACAGACAGACGTCCCATTAAACAGATCTGTCCTAGAGACAGCAGACAGACAGACGTCCCATTAAACAGATCTGTCCTACAGACAGCAGACAGAAAGACGTCCCATTAAACAGATCTGTCCTAGAGACAGCAGACAGACAGACGTCCCATTAAACAGATCTGTCCTACAGACAGCAGACAGACAGACGTCCCATTAAACAGATCTGTCCTAGAGACAGCAGACAGGCAGACGTCCCATTAAACAGATCTGTCCCAGAGACATCAGACAGGCAGACGTCCCATTAAACAGATCTGTCCTACAGACAGCAGACAGACAGACGTCCCATTAAACAGATCTGCCCTAGAGACAGCAGACAGACAGACGTCCCATTAAACAGATCTGTCCTAGAGACAGCAGACAGACAGACGTCCCATTAAACAGATCTGCCCTAGAGACAGCAGACAGACAGACGTCCCATTAAACAGATCTGTCCTAGAGACAGCAGACAGACAGACGTCCCATTAAACAGATCTGTCCTACAGACAGCAGACAGACAGACGTCCCATTAAACAGATCTGTCCTAGAGACAGCAGACAGGCAGACGTCCCATTAAACAGATCTGTCCTACAGACAGCAGACAGACAGACGTCCCATTAAACAGATCTGCCCTAGAGACAGCAGACAGACAGACGTCCCATTAAACAGATCTGTCCTAGAGACAGCAGACAGACAGACGTCCCGTTAAACAGATCTGCCCTAGAGACAGCAGACAGACAGACGTCCCATTAAACAGATCTGTCCTAGAGACAGCAGACAGACAGACGTCCCATTAAACAGATCTGTCCTACAGACAGCAGACAGAAAGACGTCCCATTAAACAGATCTGTCCTAGAGACAGCAGACAGGCAGACGTCCCATTAAACAGATGGTTGACAGAGCCTGGAGGGGACAGGTAGATACAGTCTGAGTCCAGCAGAGGGCCCTGTGGACCAGGGAGAGCTTCAGGTCTGGTCACAGAGGGGGGGTGGAGCCACCATAGTCTCCTATCAGACCCAGTGGGTCCCCTCTTGAACCTGTTCTAAGGTGTCCTTCAGTGTCCACTTCATTAGGTTCAGCTGGACCGACTCATAATACAACAGCACCCTGGAATATTATAACTTTAATGATTAATGTTCAGGTTGTGTTCATTAATCTGATGTTAAATGTTTAGAGGATGTAGTGTAACAGTGTTACAGTGATGGTGGTTCTATTTATTAACCCCCTTCATACCAATGAGGTCCATAACAAGTAGTAATGCGTATATTTTTTTAAGAGCCTGAATTTCAAAGCATGTGTACTACAGAAGTTATTTCTAATAACCATCTTATGTTAATAAGTTAAACTTCTGATTCTGCTCTTACAAAATATATTCAGTATTCAAGTATTAAGAGTGCCATGGAGTCTCTTTCAGTCCTCCTTCAGATGCATCTGTCCTCCTGTAACCTCTCTGTTAGTCCCGCCCTCTCCTGATGTTAGTCCCGCCCTCTCGTGCTGTTAGTCCTGTCCTCTCCTGCTGTTAGTCCCGTCCTCTCGTGCTGTTAGTCCTGTCCTCTCATGAGAGCAGACCAGACCGCCTACCGACTCCTCCCTATAGTGCAAAGCCGGGAAATTCTCAACGCATCAAAACTTCAAGTCGGAGAAAACCCCGATCAGAGCCACCAACTGGACCCTTGTCCTAGAGGAACTAATATATCTACTGAGAGACTACTAAGAGGACTGCAGGTCCCCCTCAGACCTCATGGCTCCGTTCCTGCTCCTCTTGGTCCTCCTGGCTGAAGCAGCTTCTGCTTCTGGTAAATATGAAAGGATTCATAGACTTTAAAGGTTTTTAAATATTCAGTGATGTCATCTTAAACCATACGTAGGCCTACACACCGCCATCAACTTGAGCTGCAAAAAAGCTCGAGCGTCTAAAAGTTACCGGAAGCCATTTTCAATGGAAGCTTCTCCCAGCTGCAAGGAGGAAAATCTGTTGGCATGTTGAGCGTCAATCAGAAAGTTGACATTTTTCAACTTAATTGTAATGAGCTATGACGCGTTTCAGCGGCTAACGCCAGCCGCCAATCGGAATGTAGACTGTGGCTGATGTGAACTTTGGTTCCTACCAAAACATTCATTCTGAGGACAAGCTTATAATCGCTGTTATAATAATAATAATAATGTATACTTTATTAATCAAATTGAGGGACAATGTGGGACACTGCCTGATGCAGCGGTGACCCCCCATGCGCAGACTCACTGATAGTGGTTTACCCATTTCTAGCACATACCATCTTACATGGTATATTAATAATGCCCTATGCCCCTGAACATGTGTAATGTTGCCACTGTGGCCCTGTTGCTTGCTCTGGAGGAAACTACTAGACCTGTTGGGTCCTTGTAGATCCTGGAGTGTGGTCTAGACCTGCTCTACCTGTAAAGGGTTTCCAGATAACTCTTGTTATGAATTGATACTATAAATAAAATTGAATTGAATTAATTGCTGATGCAAGCTCATGAATAGGCCAACCAATGTGTATTTTTTTTCTAAATAAAGATTCATAATATTTTGAACATTCAATGAAATGACAGATATAATTCCACTTACGTTTTACTTTAGCTATTTCATTTTATTTTTCATTACAATTTATTCACTTTAAATACATTATAATATGAAATTATAGGACAAACAGGAATTGTAGTTGCTCAACACCACAGGAACAGTTTAAACAAAAGAGTCTTCCCAGTCTTGTACCCACTCCTTCTCTTTTTAAGGTGGGGGGGCCTCAGACTGCTCAGACTCGGGCTCTTTCTACAGGTTTCAAATTGGAAAGTGCGTTTCTAAAAGTTATTTCCCAGTGTCTAGTATGCACGTGCGTGCGCTGTCATGACAACAAAGAATCTGAGGGATTTTAACTATTTGTCTGATTTAAAGTCATACTCTGCTCTATCTGTAAAGGGTCTCCAGATAACTATTGTTATGAATCAATACTATAAATAAAATTGAATTGAATTAATTGCTGATGCAATCTCATGAATAGGCCAACCAATGTGTATTTTTTCTAAATAAAGATTCATGATATTTTGAACATTCAATGAAATGACAGATATACTTCCACTTACGTTTTACTTTAGCTATTTCATTTTATTTCCCATGGGAAGTAACTTTAGAAACGCACAGTGTCTGGTATGCACGTGCGTGCGCTGTCATGACAACAAAGAATCGGAGGGATTTTAACTATTTGTCTGATTTAAAGTCATACTCTGTACATTCTGGCTGATAGTGATGTTTAGAAGTCAGAGAGACTAAATCTGATCAGATCACGGATCATCTCCAGTCTGTTGTTAATTAAAATCAGCAGCAGATCTCATGTAGAACACTTTAACAGCTACTCTGTCATAATTAAAACAACTGGAGACTATGTACCAGCTGATATGAGGGTCTGATTAGATTTTATTAAATCGGAATCGCGCCACAGTGTTTTTGTCACTTCCTGTCCGGTCTGAAGGCGGCTGGAGACTGTCCCTGTCGGTACACGATCCGTCCTGCGCATGTGCAATATGTTAGCTTACGCGCAGATGATAATCATGATGTAGAGGATTTACGGAGCTGCATGATCCGTTCCACAGTAGCGGTCTGCTGTTAGCCTCCACCGGAAAGCTAACGACGCTAGTTTAGCTAACAGCTAATTTGGCTAACTGCTAGCTGACAGCTTGATTCAGCCTAAAATAACGTTACTCAAACTAAACAGTGGGAAATTAAGACTTTACAGTAATAATAAAGACAAGTATTGAGTGATTGTATTTTAAATGAGCACAAGTAACGTAGAACTGAGGTAACAGCTGTTACATATTTAAACAGTTATTCTCATTCATTCATTCATTTGCTGTCTCAGCCATAGACATATATATGTCTATGGTCTCAACTAGCGGTTAGCCGAATTAGCTGTTAGCTAAACTAACGTTAGCTTCCTGGTGGAGGCGAACAGACTTTCTTTAACTGTCTATGTGTGAACAGATCGTGCAGTGTCGTAAATACGCGTTCATCATGACATCATATACGCATGCACGAACATCTTGCACGCAGGACGGATCGTGTACCGACAGTCTTTCTTTACCGCATCTTTCCAGTTAGCGTTAGCTGCTTGTCACATGGTCTCCAGTTAGCGTTAGCTGCTGGTCACATGGTCTCCAGTTAGCGTTAGCTGCTGGTCACATGGTCTCCAGTTAGCGTTAGCTGCTTGTCACATGGTCTCCAGTTAGCGTTAGCTGCTTGTCACATGGTCTCCAGTTAGCGTTAGCTGCTGGTCACATGGTCTCCAGTTAGCGTTAGCTGCTGGTCACATGGTCTCCAGTTAGCGTTAGCGTTAGCTGCTGGTCACATGGTCTCCAGTTAGCGTTAGCTGCTGGTCACATGGTCTCCAGTTAGCGTTAGCTGCTGGTCACATGGTCTCCAGTTAGCGTTAGCTGCTGGTCACATGGTCTCCAGTTAGCATTAGCTGCTGGTCACATGGTCTCCAGTTAGCGTTAGCGTCCAGTTAACTGTTAACAGAGGAGAGAAGAAACTGCAGGGAGGAGTAGGGGGGGAGAGAGACAGACAGAGAGAGAGAGCGAGTGAGACAGTAGGAAGCAGGAGGTGAGAGAGAGGAATGGAGAGGAAAGAGGAGGAGCAGGAGGATGAAAGCCAGGCAGGGAGGGTGTGACATGTGTTGGTCATTGCTGTGTTGTGATTGGCTGAATTAATACAACCTCACCAGGTGCGTGTGTGCGGCACTTTCTTTCTTTCTTTTTAAAATCTTTATTGCAAATAGAGTACAATGACAAATTCCAAAATACATATATACCAGCGGTTAGGAGGTACATTAAATATGGAAGAGTAAAAAAACAAAAAATATACTCAATAATTTAGCAGTTCATGCAATTAAGAAATTTACACAAGTTTCCACACAAAAGCGAAATTTTGCTTTTCTCTTATTGAGGTTACATGGAGACAAAATTCGCCCTGATTGGGCAAAATGAGAGCGAATCGCCGAGGGGAGTGAACCAAAGTTAAAGAAAGTTTAACTTTATTCAAATGAGGACCACTGGAGAACCAATCAGGTCTGCATGTTTGTGTTTGGAGGTGGGACTTACAAAAAGGTCTGACCAAGATGGCGGAGGTTGTCAGCGCTGCATCATGAAAATGTGTATGTGATTAAAATGTTTCTACATGAACATTGGTACTTTTATCAACACAAATTGGGATTTAAATGACACAAACTTAATCAGGGCACATACACCACTGAATACACCACTGTGTATGTTAGATTCAACACTTGAACTTTTCAGCTAGCCGACAGCCCAATCGCTAGCATGTTCAGAGATTGGATTTCATTGTAGCCGCCAGGCTGCTAGGCTACTTGTGCATTTGTTTGATTACATGTTCTGTTGGCGAACATTGCAACGTCAGTCACCACAACCTTGGAAATGTTCAGACCCTTGGAGACACGGCGTAGATTTAACCCAGAAGTATAAAATGTCGATCAGATCTAATCTGAAACAATGAGCCTTTTAACAACAGTTACTGCAGTATCAGACTGGAACAGCTGATGAATCGATGAATCGGGACAAAATGTCTCTCAGTGATGACGTTCTTCATGTGTCTCAACAACAGCTGTCTACCTCGTGGGGATAAAGTCCTGTGGTGTCTCTGTTAGCTAACATCCCTTTGGTGGTGTTCCACCTGATGGAGGTCTGATGAAGTACCATGACTCTTATTGATTACTATTGGTTATTATTGTTTTTCAGACCAGATTGTGGTAGTGCATCCTGGAGATGATGTCATTCTGCCATGTCGGGCTAATGATTCCTCCATCAGAGTTGTAGAGTGGACCAGATCTGGCCTGGAGCCAGATACCGTCCTCTTATACATCGATGGATACTTGGAGACATACCAGCCTCCGTCCTTTAAGGACAGGGTGGACCTGGTGGACAGAGATCTGAAGGACGGAGACGTGTCTTTAATTCTGAAAAATGTGAACATCAACGACACTGGAACATACAAGTGTAGAGTTAAAACCGGTGGTTTAGGACGTAGAAAGAGAGACATCATCGACTCTGACCTAATCAGCACCGTCCGTCTGCAGGTTACAGGTGAGTGAGTCTCTCTCATTGGCCCTCATGTATCAACTTAACGTAGAAACCAGCGCAGATATGAGCGCAGAAATCCTCTTACAACAGGTTTCACGTGGGATTCATGAAACGTTGGTATCAGACCAATCAGAGCGTAAGAATGATCGTATATTGATAAATGCAGCGGCTGGAAACCATCGTTATTTAAATATCACGCCCCAATATATTCTCGGTTTTGAGGCCCCGCCCCTACTATTTACGACATGGTGAGACGTAGTCTGGCTAAGAAGCGACACCTTTAGAGGTGGAGATAGAAACGTGTGTACCAGGTGGCTTCCTAAAAACTGGTATTAGGCTGTGGAAGTAGAGGGGTGGAGCTGGAGTAGAGGACTGGAGGTGGAAAGGGAGGTGGAGCTGGAGTAGAGGACTGGAGGTGGAGGGGGGGTGGAGCTGGAGTAGAGGACTGGAGGTGGAGGGGGGGTGAAGCTGGAGTAGAGGACTGGAGGTGGAGGGGGGGTGGAGCTGGAGTAGAGGACTGGAGGTGGAGGGGGGGTGGAGCTGGAGTAGAGGACTGGAGGTGGAGGGGGGGGTGGAGCTGGAGTAGAGGACTGGAGGTGGAGGGGGGGTGGAGCTGTAGTAGAGGACTGGAGGTGGAGGGGGGGTGGAGCTGTAGTAGAGGACAGAGATGGTGGGGAGTAGTCCCTCTCGGGGTGTTTCGGGGAAGTTATTGTCAGAGAGACAATAACTTCAAATGATCTTAACTTTTAGAGAATATTTTACTCCTGTAATAGTACTGTAAGAAAAGTTACCTTAAACTTAAAGTGGGCGACCAGATCAGTTGGTCAAGCGGGCGCTCATATATGGAGGTTTACTCCTCAATGCAGTGGGTTCTCTCTCCCCATTCATATCTTCAGCTGTCCTGTCATAAATAAAGGATGAAAATTCCCCAAAATATCTTTAATAAAAAATAAAAACCTAAAGTACTTCTTACTTTCAATAAACTAACAATTAGAAGATGATATACAGTACTTCATGTGTCTCAACAACAACTGTTGACCTCGTGGGTCCTGTGATGTCTCTGTTAGCTAACATCCCTTTGGTGGTGTTACACCTGATGGAGGTCTGATGAAGTACCATGACTCTTATTGATTACTATTGGTTATTATTGTTTTTCAGACCAGATTGTGGTAGTGCATCCTGGAGATGACGTCATTCTGCCATGCCGGTCTAATGATTCCTCCATCACAGCTGTAGAATGGACCAGACCTGACCTGGAGCCAGATACAGTCTTCTTGTACAGAGATGGACACCTGGATCCATTCCACCAGCATCCGTCCTTTAAGGACAGGGTGGAGCTGGTGGACAGAGATCTGAAGGACGGAGACGTGTCTTTAACTCTGAAGAATGTGAACATCAACGACACTGGAACATACGAGTGTCGAGTTGCATCAGGTGGTTCAAGACGGAAAAATAGAGCCATCATCAAGTCTGAGCCAATCGAAATCATCCGTCTGCAGGTTACAGGTGAGGTAGTCTCTCTCTGGGTGTTTTTCTACAGGTTACAGGTGAGGTAGTCTCTCTCTAAATCTCCCAATACATGGCCCCGGTCCTCCTCTCCTTAATACAGTGCAGTCGCACTGTCCCATGTGCAGAAAAACACCCCCAAAGCATGATGCTACCCCCCCATGCTTCACAGTAGGGATGGTGTTCTTGGGATGGTACTCATTATTCTTCTTCCTCCAAACACGGTTAGTGGAATTATGACCAAAAAGTTCTATTTTGGTCTCATCTGACCACATGACTTTCTCCCATGACTCCTCTGGATCATCCAAATGGTCATTGGCAAACTTAAGACGGCCTTGACATGTGCTGGTTTAAGCAGGGGAACCTTCCGTGCCATGCATGATTTCAAACCATGACATCTTAGTGTATTACCAACAGTAACCTTGGAAACGGTGGTCCCATTTCTTTTCAGGTCATGGACCAGCTCCTCCCGTGTAGTTCTGGGCTGATTTCTCACCTTTCTTAGGATCATTGAGACCCCACGAGGTGAGATCTTGCATGGAGCCCCAGTCCGAGGGAGAATGACAGTCATGTTTAGCTTCTTCCATTTTCTAATGATTGCTCCAAGCTGCTTGGACATGTCCCTGTAGCCCTTTCCAGCCTTGTGGAGGTGGACAATTTAGTCTCTAGTGTCTTTGGACAGCTCTTTGGTCTTGGCCATGTG
The DNA here is from genome assembly GCA_029931835.1 of Etheostoma nigrum. Lineage (NCBI taxonomy): Eukaryota > Metazoa > Chordata > Actinopteri > Perciformes > Percidae > Etheostoma > Etheostoma nigrum. Next base: position 22,063,662 of record CM057255.1, on the reverse strand, counting down.
TGATAGTAAATCATCACTGTTTGGTGTTGCTCTGACCAATTCTCAAAATAAGGACTGTGTGGGTGTTAATCTGAAGGTGCTTATCTAATCAAAATGCTTTTCTGGGTCACTTTGACCAAAGTGCAGTTTCGGGTATTAACGAGAGACTGTTTTTTTTCTTTAAGCTTGCGGTACGCCAATGCTCTAGTGTGGGAAAAGGTGGCTGCCAGTGTGGGAAAAGGTGGCTGCCTGTGTGGGAAAAGGTGGCTGCCAGTGTGGGAAAAGGTGGCTGCCTGTGTGGGAAAAGGTGGCTGCCTGTGTGGGAAAAGGTGGCTGCCTGTGGGCCTGACTTGGCCCGTCAGGCTCACACGCGGTCTGCCATTGGTAAAACTATAAAGAGCAGGGGGTCCCTGCGCTCTGGTAGAGTCTGCTGTGGGTTGCGTACGGAACGCCCGGCTGGTTGCACAGGGGATCTACCGGGGTGTTGGCTCTCCACCAATTGGCGACGGTAAGCCTCGTTTTCTGTTTTATTATGTGTAACCAAGTGTGAGGGATTGTGGGTTGAGATTGACAATAAACGCCATATATTGTATCATTCTAACCTGAGTCCAGTGTGATCATTTCCTGAGTGCCGACCAACCCCCGATCCTCCTAAATTTATTTCAATACACCATGTTAGTAGTTGGATTCTTACTGATTGTATGGGGTGGACAGGTGTCTTTATGCAGCTAACGACCTCAAACAGGTGCATCTAATTTAGGATAATAAATGGAGTGGAGGTGGACATTTTGAAGGCAGACTAACAGGTCTTTGAGGGTCAGAATTCTAGCTGATAGACAGGTGTTCAAATACTTATTTACAGCTGTATCATACAAATAAATAGTTAAAAAATCATACATTGTGATTTCTGGATTATTTTTTTAGATTATGTCTCTTACAGTGGACATGCACCTACGAAGACTATTTCAGACCCCTCCATGATTTCTAAGTGGGAGAACTTGCAAAATAGCAGCGTGTTCAAATACTTATTTTCCTCACGGTAACAATTTACAGAAAATATTGTTAAAGCTTGTGTCATATGGTAAAAATAAATAAATACATGTGTGATGTCTCTGTTAGCTAACATTTCTTTGGTGGTGTTATACCTGATGGAGGTCTGATGAAGTACCATGACTCTTATTGATTATTGTTGGTTATTATTGTTTTTCAGACCTGATTGAGGTAACAGTGCAGCCTGGAGATGATGTCCTTCTGCCATGTGAGGCTGCTGATTCCTCCATCAGAGCTGTAGAGTGGACCAGACCTGACCTGGAGCCAGATACCGTTCTCTTCTACAGAGATGGACACTTGACTACAGACGACCAGCATCCATCCTTTAAGGACAGGGTGGACCTGGTGGACAGACATCTGAAGGACAGAGACGTGTCTTTAATTCTGGAGAATGTGAACACCAACGACGCTGGAATATACAAGTGTGCAGTTTCATCAGGTGGAACTCAACTAATCAGAGTCACAACCGTCCATCTACAGGTTACAGGTGAGGTAGTCTCTCTCTGGGTGTTTTTCTACAGGTTACAGGTGAGGTAGTCTCTCTCTGGGTGTTTTTCTACAGGTTACAGGTGAGGTAGTCTCTCTCTCTGGGTGTTTTTCTACAGGTTACAGGTGAGGTAGTCTCTCTCTGGGTGTTTTTCTACAGGTTACAGGTGAGGTAGTCTCTCTCTGGGTGTTTTTCTACAGGTTACAGGTGAGGTAGTCTCTCTCTGGGTGTTTTTCTACAGGTTACAGGTGAGGTAGTCTCTCTCTGGGTGTTTTTCTACAGGTTACAGGTGAGGTAGTCTCTCTCTCTGGGTGTTTTTCTACAGGTTACAGGTGAGGTAGTCTCTCTCTGGGTGTTTTTCTACAGGTTACAGGTGAGGTAGTCTCTCTCTGGGTGTTTTTCTACAGGTTACAGGTGAGGTAGTCTCTCTCTGGGTGTTTTTCTACAGGTTACAAGTGAGGTAGTCTCTCTCTGGGTGTTTTTCTGCAGGTTACAGGTGAGGTAGTCTCTCTCTGGGTGTTTTTCTACAGGTTACAGGTGAGGTAGTCTCTCTCTGGGTGTTTTTCTGCAGGTTACAGGTGAGGTAGTCTCTCTCTGGGTGTTTTTCTACAGGTTACAGGTGAGGTAGTCTCTCTCTGGGTGTTTTTCTACAGGTTACAGGTGAGGTAGTCTCTCTGGGTGTTTTTCTACAGGTTACAGGTGAGGTAGTCTCTCTCTCTGGGTGTTTTTCTACAGGTTACAGGCGAGGTAGTCTCTCTCTCTGGGTGTTTTTCTACAGGTTACAGGTGAGGTAGTCTCTCTCTGGGTGTTTTTCTACAGGTTACAGGTGAGGTAGTCTCTCTCTGGGTGTTTTTCTACAGGTTACAGGTGAGGTAGTCTCTCTCTCTGGGTGTTTTCCTACAGGTTACAGGTGAGGTAGTCTCTCTATGGGTGTTTTTCTACAGGTTACAGGTGAGGTAGTCTCTCTCTGGGTGTTTTTCTACAGGTTACAGGTGAGGTAGTCTCTCTCTGGGTGTTTTTCTACAGGTTACAGGTGAGGTAGTCTCTCTCTGGGTGTTTTTCTACAGGTTACAGGTGAGGTAGTCTCTCTCTGGGTGTTTTTCTACAGGTTACAGGTGAGGTAGCTCTCTCTCTGGGTGTTTTTCTACAGGTTACAGGTGAGGTAGTCTCTCTCTCTGGGTGTTTTTCTACAGGTTACAGGTGAGGTAGTCTCTCTCTGGGTGTTTTTCTACAGGTTACAGGTGAGGTAGTCTCTCTCTCTGGGTGTTTTTCTACAGGTTACAGGTGAGGTAGTCTCTCTCTGGGTGTTTTTCTACAGGTTACAGGTGAGGTAGTCTCTCTCTCTGGGTGAAGGTTGCTCCTCTAGAACACATTTACTGACTCATGTGTTTTATTCAACTTCAGATCCAGACAGCGGGCGCTCCAAGGATGAAAACCCAAAGAATGATGGTCCTGGAGGCCGAGACCCTGGACTGGCAGCAGGTGTTGCAGTGGGTCTGGTTCTTGTAGCTGTTGGTGCTGCAGGGGCTGGTTTCCTGATGTATAAAAGACAGAAGAGACCAGGACATCCTGATGCTGCTGGATATAAACAACCTGCTGAAACGACCCCTTAAGAGAACTAGAACCTTATACTAAAGTTAAAGTACTGTTGCTTTAAAGAAAAACAACCTTACTAAAAGTACTTTAACTGTGAATGAATTGTAGTAAAAAACTAAGTTAGGGTACTTATTGGATACCTGAAAGTGGACTCAGATGACAGTCAGTCATTAAAATGTTCTTTAAGAGCAGAACCAATCAGAAACCACAGAGATGTTCAGACAGGAACTCAGCAGCAGTACACACAAATACTGCATTACATGAGCAAATGTAATCCATTACTTCAGCCCAGCTGATATATTACAGCACGCTGTGGACAGGAAATGATGTTCCTTCAGTCTGACCCCCCCCAGCATGTATCTGCTTGTGTGTTTTGGTGGTAATATATTTCATATGGAGGGAATTTAAATGCTAGTTTTCTGCTTCATGCTGCATTGAATAATATATATATATATATATATATATATATATATATATATATATATATATATATACTGTATAATATATATTCCAGCTTATGATTTCATATCTACTCACCCTGAATGGTTGAACTGAGGAGAGGTGATGACATCGTGTTGTCTTCCTGTTGACCGGGGGGGGGGGGTTCTTCTTCACATAGGCTAAATATATAATATTTCCACCATAAACACGTAAACGTGTATCCAAATACAGGAAATAAAATCCCTGATTCTCAGAACGTCCCTGGCGGAGGACACTCTTTACGTTTGGATGTCCTAGTGAAACGACATTTCCCACACACCTTCTGTTCTAGATAGAAAAATCATCCACAGTGCATATTACAATATCACAATGATGGGAAATTAACAATTAGTTAACAGTCACAAAGACATAAAATAACATCTAAAATAATTAATAACAGCTTTTGGAAGCACCACCCATGATATATAGTAAAATATTAAAGTTGTGGGAAGTTTATATGGCTTAAACTGCATGTTTTATTTATTGACCCCCGGACTCAAACCCCCCCCCCCGCGTCAAAATGGGAAAATTGGGGAGTTAGACCCAAAATGAAAACTTTTTTTAATATTTTGGTCTTTTTGACATTTTACTCACTTTACTCGTGTTGTTGTTGATTTTTTTTCCAGTGATTTTTAAAAAAATGTTTTTGTCGATTTCTTTGCCTTTTTGAAGCTTTTTTGTCACTTTTTTAACGTTAATAATATATAATAATATCTGTATATTATATATATATAATAATATCTATATATATGTTATATATATATACATTATGCTTATGATTTCATATGTTTTTTCACCTTTTTAAAGCTTTTTTAATGTTCATTTCTCATTTTTTCTTTAAAACATCCAAATTCGATATAAGTAGTGAACTCATGTCTTCTTCTGAAGAGTTACGTTAGTTTCTTCGACAATTTGACTAAAAGAAACCCAAATTTCTGAAATGTAAACTTTTAGTTAAAATCAGGACAACAGGAAGGTTAAAATGTGAATATTGTTTATTATAAAATAATCATATCTCAGAGGACATAGAGGACTCGTCCTCTCTAAATGTCTCAGAGGACATAGAGGACGAGTCCTCTCTAAATGTCTCAGAGGACATAGAGGACGAGTCCTCTCTAAATGTCTCAGAGGACATAGAGGACGAGTCCTCTCTAAATATCTCAGAGGACATAGAGGACGAGTCCTCTCTAAATATCTCAGAGGACATAGAGGACGAGTCCTCTCTAAATGTCTCAGAGGACATAGAGGACGAGTCCTCTCTAAATATCTCAGAGGACATAGAGGACGAGTCCTCTCTAAATGTCTCAAAGGACATAGAGGACGAGTCCTCTCTAAATGTCTCAGAGGACATAGAGGACGAGTCCTCTCTAAATATCTCAGAGGACATAGAGGACGAGTCCTCTCTAAATGTCTCAGAGGACATAGAGGACGAGTCCTCTCTAAATGTCTCAGAGGACATAGAGGACGAGTCCTCTCTAAATGTCTCAGAGGACATAGAAGACGAGTCCTCTCTAAATGTCTCAGAGGACATAGAAGACGAGTCCTCTCTAAATATCTCAGAGGACATAGAAGACGAGTCCTCTCTAAATATCTCAGAGGACATAGAGGACGAGTCCTCTCTAAATATCTCAGAGGACATAGAAGACGAGTCCTCTCTAAATGTCTCAGAGGACATAGAGGACGAGTCCTCTCTTAATATCTCAGAGGACATAGAGGACGGGTCCTCTCTAAATAAGACCTCAAACTGTTTTATTATCTATCAAATAGAATTACATGAAGTCTGATAAGGAAATGTTATAAAATGTTATGAAATGTTATGAAATGTTATGAAATGTTATAAAATGTTATGAAATGTTATGAAATGTTATGAAATGTTATGAAATGTTATGAAATGTTATGAAATGTTAATATACCAAAGTGATTATTGAATATGAATCGATGGATGAAATCATGATGAAATCATGTTGAAATCATGATGATCAGAGACGTGATGGAGACTCAGTTTTATCATTCAGATGCCTTAATGCACCTTAAGCTGTTTAATCTTGTGTTATTATGATAAAAACTTTATTTTGCTACATCTGGATTGAGAGTTATGTTTTCATTGTTGTGCGCTTTGAACCAAATAAATCTCCTAATATCCAACCTCATATATAGTGTGTTATATTAATATATGTATATTAATGCCTCATATATAGTGTGTTATATTAATATATGTATATTAATGCCTCATATATAGTGTGTTATATTAATATATGTATATTAATGTCTCATATATAGTGTGTTATATTAATATTTGTATATTAATGTCTCATATATAGTGTGTTATATTAATATATGTATATTAATGTCTCATATATAGTGTGTTATATTAATATATGTATATTAATGTCTCATATATAGTGTGTTATATTAATATATGTATATTAATGTCTCATATATAGTGTGTTATATTAATATATGTATATTAATGTCTCATATATAGTGTGTTATATTAATATATGTATATTAATGTCTCATATATAGTGTGTTATATTAATATTTGTATATTAATGTCTCATATATAGTGTGTTATATTAATATTTGTATATTAATGTCTCATATATAGTGTGTTATATTAATATATGTATATTAATGTCTCATATATAGTGTGTTATATTAATATATGTATATTAATGCCTCATATATAGTGTGTTATATTAATATATGTATATTAATGCCTCATATATAGTGTGTTATATTAATATATGTATATTAATGTCTCATATATAGTGTGTTATATTAATATATGTATATTAATGTCTCATATATAGTGTGTTATATTAATATTTGTATATTAATGTCTCATATATAGTGTGTTATATTAATATATGTATATTAATGTCTCATATATAGTGTGTTATATTAATATATGTATATTAATGTCTCATATATAGTGTGTTATATTAATATTTTAGATGTGTTGAGGAGGAGCAGAGACATAAAAATCAAATATTATATTATATGTATATATAATATATAATATATAACCAATACACCCAGCCCAGTACTACCAGAGACATGAAGTACAACATGTTTATATATATAACCAATACACCCAGCCCAGTACTACCAGAGACATGAAGTACAACATGTTTATATATATAACCAGAATACACCCGGCCCAGTACTACCAGAGACATGAAGTACAACATGTTTATATATATAACCAGAATACACCCGGCCCAGTACTACCAGAGACATGAAGTACAACATGTTTATATATATAACCAATACACCCAGCCCAGTACTACCAGAGACATGAAGTACAACATGTTTATATATATAACCAGAATACACCCAGCCCAGTACTACCAGAGACATGAAGTACAACATGTTTATATATATAACCAGAACACACCCGGCCCAGTACTACCAGAGACATGAAGTACAACATGTTTATATATATAACCAGAATACACCCAGCCCAGTACTACCAGAGACATGAAGTACAACATGTTTATATATATAACCAGAACACACCCGGCCCAGTACTACCAGAGACATGAAGTACAACATGTTTATATATATAACCAATACACCCAGCCCAGTACTACCAGAGACATGAAGTACAACATGTTTATATATATAACCAATACACCCAGCCCAGTACTACCAGAGACATGAAGTACAACATGTTTATATATATAACCAGAATACACCCGGCCCAGTACTACCAGAGACATGAAGTACAACATGTTTATATATATAACCAGAATACACCCGGCCCAGTACTACCAGAGACATGAAGTACAACATGTTTATATATATAACCAGAATACACCCGGCCCAGTACTACCAGAGACATGAAGTACAACATGTTTATATATATAAACAGAATACACCCGGCCCAGTACTACCAGAGACATGAAGTACAACATGTTTATATATATAACCAGAATACACCCAGACCAGTACTACCAGAGACATGAAGTACAACATGTTTATATATATAACCAGAATACACCCGGCCCAGTACTACCAGAGACATGAAGTACAACATGTTTATATATATAACCAGAATACACCCGGCCCAGTACTACCAGAGACATGAAGTACAACATGTTTATATATATAACCAGAATACACCCGGCCCAGTACTACCAGAGACATGAAGTACAACATGTTTATATATATAATCAGAATACACCCGGCCCAGTACTACCAGAGACATGAAGTACAACATGTTTATATATATAACCAGAATACACCCGGCCCAGTACTACCAGAGACATGAAGTACAACATGTTTATATATATAACCAGAATACACCCGGCCCAGTACTACCAGAGACATGAAGTACAACATGTTTATATATATAACCAGAATACACCCGGCCCAGTACTACCAGAGACATGAAGTACAACATGTTTATATATATAACCAGAACACACCCGGCCCAGTACTACCAGAGACATGACGTACAACATGTTTATATATATAACCAGAATACACCCGGCCCAGTACTACCAGAGACATGAAGTACAACATGTTTATATATATAACCAGAATACACCCGGCCCAGTACTACCAGAGACATGAAGTACAACATGTTTATATATATAAACAGAATACACCCGGCCCAGTACTACCAGAGACATGAAGTACAACATGTTTATATATATAACCAGAATACACCCGGCCCAGTACTACCAGAGACATGAAGTACAACATGTTTATAAATATAAACAGAATACACCCGGCCCAGTACTACCAGAGACATGAAGTACAACATGTTTATATATATAAACAGAATACACCCGGCCCAGTACTACCAGAGACATGAAGTACAACATGTTTATATATATAACCAGAATACACCCGGCCCAGTACTACCAGAGACATGAAGTACAACATGTTTATATATATAACCAGAATACACCCGGCCCAGTACTACCAGAGACATGAAGTACAACATGTTTATATATATAACCAGAACACACCCGGCCCAGTACTACCAGAGACATGAAGTACAACATGTTTATATATATAACCAGAATACACCCGGCCCAGTACTACCAGAGACATGAAGTACAACATGTTTATATATATAACCAGAATACACCCGGCCCAGTACTACCAGAGACATGAAGTACAACATGTTTATATATATAACCAGAATACACCCGGCCCAGTACTACCAGAGACATGAAGTACAACATGTTTATATATATAACCAGAACACACCCGGCCCAGTACTACCAGAGACATGAAGTACATTATGTTTATATATATAACCAGAATACACCCAGACCAGTACTACCAGAGACATGAAGTACAACATGTTTATATATATAACCAGAATACACCCGGCCCAGTACTACCAGAGACATGAAGTACAACATGTTTATATATATAACCAGAATACACCCGGCCCAGTACTACCAGAGACATGAAGTACAACATGTTTATATATATAACCAGAATACACCCGGCCCAGTACTACCAGAGACATGAAGTACAACATGTTTATATATATAACCAGAATACACCCGGCCCAGTACTACCAGAGACATGAAGTACAACATGTTTATATATATAACCAGAATACACCCGGCCCAGTACTACCAGAGACATGAAGTACAACATGTTTATATATATAACCAGAATACACCCTGCCCAGTACTACCAGAGACATGAAGTACAACATGTTTATATATATAACCAGAATACACCCGGCCCAGTACTACCAGAGACATGAAGTACAACATGTTTATATATATAAACAGAATACACCCGGCCCAGTACTACCAGAGACATGAAGTACAACATGTTTATATATATAACCAGAATACACCCGGCCCAGTACTACCAGAGACATGAAGTACAACATGTTTATATATATAACCAGAATACACCCAGCCCAGTACTACCAGAGACATGAAGTACAACATGTTTATATATATAAACAGAATACACCCGGCCCAGTACTACCAGAGACATGAAGTACAACATGTTTATATATATAACCAGAATACACCTGGCCCAGTACTACCAGAGACATGAAGTACAACATGTTTATATATATAACCAGAATACACCCGGCCCAGTACTACCAGAGACATGAAGTACAACATGTTTATATATATAAACAGAATACACCCGGCCCAGTACTACCAGAGACATGAAGTACAACATGTTTATATATATAACCAGAATACACCTGGCCCAGTACTACCAGAGACATGAAGTACAACATGTTTATATATATAACCAGAATACACCCGGCCCAGTACTACCAGAGACATGAAGTACAACATGTTTATATATATAACCAGAATACACCCGGCCCAGTACTACCAGAGACATGAAGTACAACATGTTTATATATATAACCAATACACCCGGCCCAGTACTACCAGAGACATGAAGTACAACATGTTTATATATATAACCAGAATACACCCGGCCCAGTACTACCAGAGACATGAAGTACAACATGTTTATATATATAACCAGAATACACCCGGCCCAGTACTACCAGAGACATGAAGTACAACATGTTTATATATATAACCAGAATACACCCTGCCCAGTACTACCAGAGACATGAAGTACAACATGTTTATATATATAACCAGAATACACCCTGCCCAGTACTACCAGAAACATGAAGTACAACATGTTTATATATATAACCAGAATACACCCGGCCCAGTACTACCAGAGACATGAAGTACAACATGTTTATATATATAACCAGAATACACCCGGCCCAGTACTACCAGAGACATGAAGTACAACATGTTTATATATATAACCAGAATACACCCGGCCCAGTACTACCAGAGACATGAAGTACAACATGTTTATATATATAACCAGAATACACCCGGCCCAGTACTACCAGAGACATGAAGTACAACATGTTTATATATATAACCAGAATACACCCGGCCCAGTACTACCAGAGACATGAAGTACAACATGTTTATATATATAACCAGAATACACCCGGCCCAGTACTACCAGAGACATGAAGTACAACATGTTTATATATATAACCAGAATACACCCAGACCAGTACTACCAGAGACATGAAGTACAACATGTTTATATATATAACCAGAATACACCCAGCCCAGTACTACCAGAGACATGAAGTACAACATGTTTATATATATAACCAGAATACACCCGGCCCAGTACTACCAGAGACATGAAGTACAACATGTTTATATATATAACCAGAACACACCCGGCCCAGTACTACCAGAGACATGAAGTACAACATGTTTATATATATAACCAGAATACACCCGGCCCAGTACTACCAGAGACATGAAGTACAACATGTTTATATATATAACCAGAATACACCCGGCCCAGTACTACCAGAGACATGAAGTACAACATGTTTATATATATAACCAGAACACACCCGGCCCAGTACTACCAGAGACATGAAGTACAACATGTTTATATATATAACCAGAACACACCCGGCCCAGTACTACCAGAGACATGAAGTACAACATGTTTATATATATAACCAGAATACACCCGGCCCAGTACTACCAGAGACATGAAGTACAACATGTTTATTTATATAACCAGAACACACCCGGCCCAGTACTACCAGAGACATGAAGTACAACATGTTTATATATATAACCAGAACACACCCGGCCCAGTACTACCAGAGACATGAAGTACAACATGTTTATATATATAACCAGAATACACCCGGCCCAGTACTACCAGAGACATGAAGTACAACATGTTTATATATATAACCAGAACACACCCGGCCCAGTACTACCAGAGACATGAAGTACAACATGTTTATATATATAAACAGAATACACCCGGCCCAGTACTACCAGAGACATGAAGTACAACATGTTTATATATATAACCAGAACACACCCGGCCCAGTACTACCAGAGACATGAAGTACAACATGTTTATATACAGTATATAACCAGAATACACCCGGCCCAGTACTACCAGAGACATGAAGTACAACATGTTTATACATATAACCAGAACACACCCGGCCCAGTACTACCAGAGACATGAAGTACAACATGTTTATATATATAACCAGAATACACCCGGCCCAGTACTACCAGAGACATGAAGTACAACATGTTTATATATATAACCAGAATACACCCGGCCCAGTACTTCCAGAGACATGAAGTACAACATGTTTATATATATAACCAGAATACACCTGGCCCAGTACTACCAGAGACATGAAGTACAACATGTTTATATATATAACCAGAACACACCCGGCCCAGTACTACCAGAGACATGAAGTACAACATGTTTATATATATAACCAGAATACACCCAGACCAGTACTACCAGAGACATGAAGTACAACATGTTTATATATATAACCAGAATACACCCGGCCCAGTACTACCAGAGACATGAAGTACAACATGTTTATATATATAACCAGAATACACCCGGCCCAGTACTACCAGAGACATGAAGTACAACATGTTTATATATATAACCAGAATACACCCGGCCCAGTACTACCAGAGACATGAAGTACAACATGTTTACCAGAATACACCCGGCCCAGTACTACCAGAGACATGAAGTACAACATGTTTATATATATAACCAGAATACACCCGGCCCAGTACTACCAGAGACATGAAGTACAACATGTTTATATATATAACCAGAATACACCCAGCCCAGTACTACCAGAGACATGAAGTACAACATGTTTATATATATAACCAGAATACACCCGGCCCAGTACTACCAGAGACATGAAGTACAACATGTTTATATATATAACCAGAACACACCCGGCCCAGTACTACCAGAGACATGAAGTACAACATGTTTATATATATAACCAGAATACACCCAGCCCAGTACTACCAGAGACATGAAGTACAACATGTTTATATATATAACCAGAATACACCCGGCCCAGTACTACCAGAGACATGAAGTACAACATGTTTATATATATAACCAGAATACACCCGGCCCAGTACTACCAGAGACATGAAGTACAACATGTTTATATATATAACCAGAATACACCCGGCCCAGTACTACCAGAGACATGAAGTACAACATGTTTATATATATAACCAGAACACACCCGGCCCAGTACTACCAGAGACATGAAGTACAACATGTTTATATATATAACCAGAACACACCCGGCCCAGTACTACCAGAGACATGAAGTACAACATGTTTATATATATAACCAGAATACACC
>CM057255.1:22035823-22045823 GCA_029931835.1 Etheostoma nigrum | reverse complement strand
AGAGAGGAGCATGGTGTAGTTGGGTCAGACAGCCAGCAGGGGGCAGGGCACATGTGTTAGTGTCCCAGGGGTGAACCTTCATTAGCCTCATGCCCCACCCGTCCAGCACGCTAAGAATTAAACACACCTGCTGCGATTCAGAAGCATGACGACGTGATTCTAAACTTCACTAAGGTAATAACACAGTTTAATACATCTTCTGCTAAATGACTCCACGAATATGTATTATCTCAGTATCTTAGACACATATATACTGTATATATATCATTATTATTATTATACTTTAGTGTTGGAGTATTGTCCACAGCCTAATATTAAATATCCTGATCCACATTTCACACCAGATTAAGGCGGTAATTCACCAAGAAGAAGAAGAAGTCAAAGAACACACCTGCTGTGATGTCACTTCACCAACAGGTGCATGCTGGTTGAGGCTAACATGCTAAATGCTAACATGTTAAATGCTAACAAGCTAAATGCTGACAAGCTAAATGCAGACAAGCTAAATGCAGACAGTTTATGAGATGAATGAACTGTTGCTGTATACTCTGTGTTGGCATGGTGATGATCTTTACTTATTATGATCTTTACTTTGTAGCCTAAACGTGACTCTAATACAGCGACGGGCCTCTGAGCTCCTGCTGGACTGAGCATGTGCAAAGAGAGAGAAGGTGCTGTGCTGTATGTGTGTCTATATATATATATATATATATATATATATATATCATGAATACATGGTATGAGAAACTTTTTCTCTTGATTCTCATCATCTATTTTCTTGCATGTAATAAAGAAACAAATCTAGCTCCATATTGGAAATGGCATAACTTTAGACGGAGGCACAACAAGCGCTCCAGTCATCTCAATGCAGAGGATGCACCGCCTCATCTCATTGGTGGAAACCAACAGGGATTTCACTTTCAAACTCTACTATTCAGATTCAGGTTTTAATGAAATGATTCAAGTTTAGCAATTCTAATATAACTGATTTAATTCATATCTAAATGGTTTAAATGAGTTTGTGTTGTCCTCCTTCAGGCTACAGTCTCCATCTCCGTCTCCAGGTCTAACTACATGTGGAGTTCCTCAGGGAAGATCTCCGATCAGTTCAGAAGTGATGCTCCGTGGTGACATCATCATAGTCCTCAGCCTGGGTGGGGGGGTCATCACCATGGAGACGGGCTTGTTGTTTCCTACAGTCAGAGCAGGTTAGATAATGGATCAGGAGAAGAACTCTGTCAGAGACACTGGTTTGTCTCCTCCTCGTTTAGAGGTTGACATTCAGCTCGCTGGCTTGTTGATTCAGAGAGTTACCTGCTGCTCTGCGTCGATATGAAGACACCACGATGAAGGTGAAGATGCAGTACAACACCACCAGGTGGACCAGTCTGATCACAAGGGGGAGGAGGTCTGAGGAGTTGGGTGGAGCCGAGGTCGTAGGGTTAGGAGGGGGGCTCGTGGTCCAAGGAGGGTTTGTGTTCATAGGAGGAGGGCTTGTGGTCGTAGGTTTCTCTGTAGAGAGAATCAGAGTCAGGTGAATATCTGGATGAATGAACTCCTGAAATCAAAGGTAACGTCCTCACCAGAGACAGAGACCCAGCTGGGGGGGGACTCTCCAACACTGCTGATGTTGCACCTGTAGAGGCCTTCATCAGACCTGGAGACATGGGGGATGGTCATGTGACCTGCAGGCCCAGTCCTGATGAAGGAGCCATCTTTACAGAAAGACGCTGGGAGGTTGGAGGAGTTCTTTGTCCTACAGTGCAGAGTGAGGTCTTGTCCCTCCGTCACAGGGAGGACAGGACTCTGCAGGATCACTGGTCCACCTCAACACAGAGACAAACTACAGCATGTCATCCATTCACACACAGCTTCATCAATCCTGACCCCCCAGTCTGATCTTACCAGAGACAGTGATGCTGATGCTGGTACTGGTTGCTCCCTCTCTGGACTCACACCAGTACACCCCACTGTGCCACGGGAGCATGTAGCTGATGGTACAAGAGGAACCAGCAGGTCTTCCCCAGCCCCCTCCACACTGAGTCCTGGTTTCTCTGGTTGTGTTCCTCCTCAGAGTCCATCCAGCAGAGCTGTCGTCCTCCTCACAGCTCAGAGAGAGAGACTGTCCTCTAAACATCTGAGAGCTGCTGGGACTCACAGTCAGAGACACTGGAGGGGGGGGGGGGGATATGTGTTGATTATTATTATTACTCCTGTAGTTCACCAGTTTAAAGAGAAATGAGTTTGGTTTTGAGAAATATGTAAAATATGATGTGTCCAGGGTGAGAAGAAGCTCTGAGTGTGCTGGTGTCGTGTCATTGTGTGTGTGTGATGACACGTTAATAACACACACATCATATCAACGCTACTGCTGTGGACTCAGCGTGACGGGGCCTCTGAGACCTCACACTAATTAACGGGGACACTTAAGGAATCAGCTCATTTCTTGTATGTAACAACTGATCTAAGATGGAACCCTTCCTCCATCTCATCTCCGAGGACGCTCAACATGTCCATCCCGTTGTGTGGGATGCTTCTCATCTTCATCTGTCTCGACGTCAAGCATCTCGACACTGAAGCCACTCAGAGTCCCAAAGAGATGAGGTTAACCACATCTGGTGTTCTGGGGGGGGGGGGGGGTCAGAGGTCAGATGTAGGTCAGATGTAGAGGTCAGATGTAGATGTAGAGGTCAGATGTAGATGTAGGTCAGATGTAGATGTAGGTCAGATGTAGAGGTCAGATGTAGATGTAGAGGTCAGATGTAGATGTAGGTCAGATGTAGATGTAGGTCAGATGTAGAGGTCAGATGTAGATGTAGAGGTCAGATGTAGATGTAGAGGTCAGATGTAGATGTAGGTCAGATGTAGAGGTCAGATGTAGATGTAGAGGTCAGATGTAGATGTAGGTCAGATGTAGGTCAGATGTAGATGTAGGTCAGATGTAGGTCAGATGTAGATGTAGGTCAGATGTAGGTCAGATGTAGATGTAGAGGTCAGATGTAGATGTAGGTCAGATGTAGGTCAGATGTAGATGTAGGTCAGATGTAGATGTAGGTCAGATGTAGAGGTCAGATGTAGATGTAGGTCAGATGTAGAGGTCAGATGTAGATGTAGGTCAGATGTAGATGTAGGTCAGATGTAGATGTAGAGGTCAGATGTAGATGTAGGTCAGATGTAGGTCAGATGTAGATGTAGGTCAGATGTAGGTCAGATGTAGATGTAGAGGTCAGATGTAGATGTAGGTCAGATGTAGGTCAGATGTAGATGTAGGTCAGATGTAGATGTAGGTCAGATGTAGAGGTCAGATGTAGATGTAGGTCAGATGTAGATGTAGGTCAGATGTAGATGTAGGTCAGATGTAGATGTAGAGGTCAGATGTAGACGTCAGATGTAGATGTAGGTCAGATGTAGATGTAGGTCAGATGTAGAGGTCAGATGTAGATGTAGAGGTCAGATGTAGACGTCAGATGTAGATGTAGGTCAGATGTAGATCAGATGTAGATGTAGGTCAGATGTAGATGTAGGTCAGATGTAGATGTAGAGGTCAGATGTAGATGTAGGTCAGATGTAGAGGTCAGATGTAGGTCAGATGTAGAGGTCAGATGTAGATGTAGAGGTCAGATGTAGACGTCAGATGTAGATGTAGGTCAGATGTAGGTCAGATGTAGGTCAGATGTAGATGTAGGTCAGATGTAGATGTAGGGGTCAGATGTAGATGTAGGTCAGATGTAGGTCAGATGTAGGTCAGATGAAAACCTTTTAACTTGTTCTATGCATGCTCTGATACATAACCCCCCCCCCCATCCTAACAGGGTCTAACAGGATCTGTTCTACCAAGAGGACCGGGGACTGACCTTGGTTGGTGGGACAGCTCAGCAGTGAGGTCACACCTGAAGACATGAGACACTTTGGTTAGGGTCAACGTCTCAATAAGAAATGAAGAGAAGACGCTGAAGACAGACTTTAAGTCCTTCGATGTTTGACACCGTTACTACTCAAAAATCTAAAACATATGTTATTTACTTTAATGAATCCCAGATGTGAACTAAGGGACTGCTTCTTTAGGGTCTGACAGAGAGTTGAGATCTTAAGTCAAACTAGACTTGACCCTCTCTTCAGCTCCTCATTCACATGCTGCTGCTACGTTCATGTATGGTCTCAGAGCGCCATCTAGTGGCCAATAGATATTACTACACAATGAAACCTGTATGCTTTACTACGGTGGATTGTGGTACTTTCCATTACTATCAGGTATTGTAAATAAACGGGCAGTTTACATGAAATTATACACATGAAGTCCCGGCGAGCGTAGTAGAAAAGTCAATAAACTGAACCAGTCCCCGTGACATGAAGGACAGTCCAAGGGTTAAAGCACCACTAGAGACCTGGTCCTCCTCCGGTCCTCTACAGGTTGGAAGCAGAATGGACCATTAAACTATATTATAGAACCAGAACTATAGATCTGCTACCCGATCTGGCACCCGAAGCAGGAAAGGTTCTCTAGTGTTGCTTTAAAGATTTTCATTTTAACTGTAAATGTTACATTAACTAACGGGTATCGGCCTTGAGAACCAGTATCGGTCGATCCCTATTTCTCTCAGCTGATATTTCCAGAAAGCCAGTTTACTTACAGAGCAGCCAGAGTAGAGATGTCGCCTCCATCCTAACAGGCGGAGAAATGATGTCTGGTCTTCTTTTTCAGAGTATATCCGCATCAAGAATAACTCTTCTTCCTTCCTCTGTGGCAGCAGTGTGACTCAAAGTGTTGCTGCATACTAATATCATACATAATATATAGATATATACATACTCTAATACATAGATACATACATACTCTGATATATAGATATACATACATACTCTAATACATAGATACATACATACTCTAATACATACTCTAATACATAGATACATACATACTCTAATACATAGATATATACATACTCTAATACATAGATACATACATACTCTAATACATAGATATATACATACTCTAATACATACTCTAATACATAGATATATACATACTCTAATACATAGAGATATACACACTCTAATACATAGATATATACATACTCTAATACATACTCTAATACATAGATATATACATACTCTAATACATAGATACATACATACTCTAATACATAGATATATACATACTCTAATACATACTCTAATACATAGATACATACATACTCTAATACATAGAGATATACACACTCTAATACATAGATATATACATACTCTAATACATACTCTAATACATAGATATATACATACTCTAATACATAGATATATACATACTCTAATACATAGATATATACATACTCTAATACATACTCTAATACATAGATATATACATACTCTAATACATAGATATATACATACTCTAATACATACTCTAATATATAGATACATACATACTCTAATATATAGATACATACATACTCTAATACATAGATACATACATACTCTAATACATAGATATATACATACTCTAATACATACTCTAATACATAGATATATACATACTCTAATACATACATATACATACTCTAATATATATATATATATATATACTCTAATACATAGATACATACCTACTCTAATACATAGAGATATATATACTCTAATACATACATATACATACTCTAATATATAGAAATATACATACTCTAATACATAGATATATACATACTCTAATACATAGAGATACATACTCTAATATATATATATATATATATATATATACTCTAATACATAGATATAAACATACTCTAATGTATAGATATACATACTCTACTACATTTTGGCCGAGGCAGCTTCTAATAATCTTGAAAGAAAGAAAACTATCTGGTTGGGGGGGCAGCAGTGTAGTTGCCGGTAAGTGAACACAACACCAGCTCGCCTTTGTTAAACCACTGAAAAGAGGAAGAGAAGAGACTAAAAGAAACGGAGTGGACTACACATCCAGAAGACGTCCTGAGCCTTTGTGTCTCAGCGTGTTGAAGTCTGAAGAAGAACACGGCTGAACATCTGCTGTGAAGCTGTTGTCTGGAAGAGTTGAGTGAAGTTGTTTCTAGCTGCAGCTTTGGTGTTAGAGGTGATGTCAGGCGGGCCTCTGGGACTCCATCTCCCAGAGTTCCTTTCACCGTGTGGACTGGGTGACGTGGGTAGCTCTACAGCCGGCTCCGAGCGCGGAGATCATTTCCTGAATGTTGTGTGGTCCTGTCACATGACTCGGGGTGTCTTCTCAACTGTCACAGCAGCAACAAGTGTTAAAAAGGAAGAAAACAGACTCGCAGACTTTGACATTTTGATAAAAAGACATCTGTTTTATGAAATCTTTATACAGGATCGGGGGGTGGTCGGCTGCAAACAAAAAACTCCAAAATACTGTTTCTGCTAGAATAAATCGCCCCTTTATTCCCCGCAGAACACCATGAAGCTGCGAGCGCACTATCAACACGGGATGCTAAGTCAACACTACTTCGCAAACAAAAACTCAAACACTGTCTCTGCTAGAGTAAATGTGTCTTTTTATTCCGCCACAGATCACAACAACAACAACAGCCCCATCCTTCAAAATAAAGGCACAAAACGCCCAAAAATAATGGAAGAAAAGAAAAGCTTAGAAGAAAGTGGCAGAGAGTGACCGAAATGAGAGAAAAATGTCTGTTTTTGACGGCTGAAACTTTACTCTCCGACGTTGTAAAAACGGATTCATGTCGTCCCAAAACGGCCCGTTTGTGTCCCGGACCGAACTCTAGAAGCTACGTCCTAACAGAGCTAATGCTGCTAATGTTGCTAATGTTGCTAATGCTGCTAATGTTGCTAATGTTGCGAATGTTGTTAATGTTGCTAATGTTGCTAATGTTTGCTAATTCTGCGAATGTTGCTAATGCTGCTAATGTTGCTAATGCTGCTAATGTTGCTAATGCTGCTAATGTTGCTAATGTTGCTAATGCTGCTAATGTTGCTAATGTTGCGAATGTTGCTAATGTTGCTAATGTTGCGAATGTTGTTAATGTTGCTAATGCTGCTAATGTTGCTAATGTTGCTAATGCTGCTAATGTTGTTAATGTTGCTAATGTTGCTAATGTTTGCTAATTCTGCGAATGTTGCTAATGCTGCTAATGTTGCTAATGCTGCTAATGTTGCTAATGTTGCTAATGCTGCTAATGTTGCTAATGTTGCGAATGTTGTTAATGTTGCTAATGTTGCTAATGCTGCTAATGTTGCTAATGTTGCTAATGTTGCTAATGCTGCGAATGTTGCTAATGCTGCTAATGTTGCTAATGCTGCGAATGTTGCTAATGTTGCTAATGCTGCTAATGTTGCTAATGCTGTTAATGCGGCTAATGCTAAATATGTCTTTAAGCTGTGGAAATATCTAAAGTTAGCAACAGAAAACATGAATAAACTGTTAAAATGGAACCGTTGAGTGCGTCCCGCCGCGCAGCGTTAGCATTAACAAGCTCTTTACGGCGTTCTTATGGCAAAAAAGTGCAGAAAGAAGCAACTAATGTTAAAAAAACATCACAAACGACAGAAAACTACAAAAATTCTTTCCGACTTCTTTGTTGAACTATACAAATTCTTTCGGCCACTTTCTTTGTTTCTTTTTTTTCCGTATTTTTGTCTATTTATACAACATTGTTTTGTCTCTTTTTGTTTATTTATATTGTTAATGTTAAACTATTTTAAACGTTTTTGTTGTTCTTTTACATATTTTGTCACTTTTTTGTCACATGTCGAAGTCTTTCTACTGTTTTTAAACAAGTCTGTCGCTTCTTACAAAGTTTTTGTCGCCGTTATCGAAGTTTTTGAAACAATTTTTCAACCTATTCTTTCTTACATCCTTCTTAAACTGACTTTTTCCAAGTTATATATATATATATATATATATATATATATATATATATATATATATATATATATTTATATATACTGTATATCTATCTATAAATATCTATAGATATATAGATATTTATATATGTATGGATATATATATATCTATTTAGATATATATGGATAGATAGATATATAGATATTTATATATGTATGGATATATATATATCTATTTAGATATATATGGATAGATAGATATATAGATATTTATATATGTATGGATATATATATATATATATTTAGATATATATGGATAGATAGATATACAGCATATATATATATATATGTATATATATATATATACATATATATATATATATATACACAATATATATAGGCTTTGTTTACGTCACTGAGCTGCGTCGCCCTCAGGAGGCGTGGTCACACCCCAGGGCATGCTGGGTAAATAGTGAGCCAGCCACTCCCCCCAGCTGCCCCTCGGGCCCCCCCCTTCTCCCTCCCCCCTTTTCACCTCCCACCCCCCCACCACCCAGTCCAGCTCCTCCCTCCCTCCCCCGTCCTCCTCCCTCTCCTCCCTCAGAATCACACTGTACACCTTCCTGGAAGCTTCCCCTCTCCTCCTCCGCCCCCCTCCATCCTCTGCAGAGACCCGACACTCCTCCATCACATCCCTCCATCCCTCGAGCTCCTTCTCCTTGCTTGACAGACGGTACAACGTCTTCCTGTACACTCGTTTCTCCTCCTCCTCCTTTCCACTTTCTCCTTCTGCCTTTCTACCCACTGCTCCCGTTGGCTCCAGAGTTACCACAAGTCTTTCACATCCTCCCTTCCTTCCTTCCCTCATTACGTCTCCTTCCTTCCCTCCATCTTCCCTCATTACGTCTCCTTCCTTCCCTCCATCTTCCCTCATTGCATCTCCTTCTTTCTCTCCGTCTTCCTTCATTACGTCTCCTTCTATCCCTCCATCTTCCCTCCATCTTCCCTCACTATGGACGAACAGCACAGAGCGATACACCGCCATCCCTCCTCCTCCTCCTCCTCCTCCTCCTCCTCCCTTCTTCTCCCTACCTCTGCATGTTATAAGCCTCACGACTTCCCCTCCCCCCCCGCCCTCGCCAGCCTGGCGCCCAGCGGCCTGTACGCCCGCCGGTACCACGCCATCAGCCTCGCGACGGTCGCCAACGAGCACGCCGCCGACGCCACGCACAGCACAACGCACCCGACGAAAAGCCAAAAACAGAACACCCCCGCTCCTCCGCCGGCGCTACGTCGGCCGCGGCCGGCTCCGCCGATCACCGACGACGCCGGCGCCGCGGCGGTCGCGACCACCCGGAGTGTTGGTGTCGTCAAAGTTGGCGTAGCGTGAGCAGGACGTTCAGTAGGAAGAGAAACGGGAATCGGGAAGGTGATTTTGACTTCCGACGCTGAATCATCGGACCATTCAATGACTCTGGTGAAGGTCTGGAACCAGGACCAGGAAACTACTCTGTAGGACTCAGTCGCAGTTGTAGTTGCAGGGATGGGAGTAGTAGCCGTAGTTGCAGGGATGGGAGTAGTAGTTGTAGTTGTAGGGATGGGAGTAGTAGTTGTAGTTGCAGGGATGGGAGTAGTAGCAGTAGTTGTAGGGATGGGAGTAGTAGCAGTAGTTGTAGGGATGGGAGTAGTAGTTGTAGTTGCAGGGATGGGAGTAGTAGTCGTAGTTGTAGGGATGGGAGTAGTAGTTGTAGTTGTAGGGATGGGAGTAGTAGCAGTAGTTGTAGGGATGGGAGTAGTAGTTGTAGTTGTAGGGATGGGAGTAGTAGTTGTAGTTGCAGGGATGGGAGTAGTAGTCGTAGTTGTAGGGATGGGAGTAGTAGTTGTAGTTGTAGGGATGGGAGTAGTAGTTGTAGTTGTAGGGATGGGAGTAGTAGCAGTAGTTGTAGGGATGGGAGTAGTAGTTGTAGTTGTAGGGATGGGATCGGGTCTATAAAAATCTCCTCTTGGATTGTGGAGGTCTTCGTGTGGACTTGGTTGTGTTGCGGGCGGACACAGGTCTTCTTCTTCCAGACTCACAACAGGTTTATCCTTAAGCCCCTGTGGAGAGTCACACACCTGAGGACAGACCGCAACCATCGCAAACATTAGTCAC
>CM057255.1:22018323-22028323 GCA_029931835.1 Etheostoma nigrum | reverse complement strand
TGAGTTTAGTGTGAAACCAACGGACTTCCTACTTAGTTGTGTGTTTTCTTGCCTTTTGTGTTGCTATGGGAACCGTTCCATGGGATTTGGGACCAACCGTACCTTTTATCTGCTTCATGCAGTAAAGGAACATTATAATATATTATAATATAATAATAATAATATTCTTGGATTCATATATTTAAAGTTTTTAATTTTTTTATTGACATCTTGATTGCAGTTTTTTGCCGTTTCGGTCATTTTCTCCAATGTTTCTCGCCTTTTTGGACCTTTTTTTTGCTGTTTTCTATGTTTTTAAATCACTTTTTTGTATAAATTCAGCATCGCTAGCAATTTATTGAGCAATGGAACTTTTTTCAATATAGAAAATATCACACTTCATACAATCCCTCCACAAAAACGTGATGATGCGATCGCATAATTCAGAGAGTTGTATTTTTTTAAACACGCCACACTTTTGCCCCATAAATTGCAGATTTCCGCGCAAAATAACACAGGGCTAGCATGATTTCATAATAAAAGTCATAAATCTCAGCAGGAAAATGTTGTTGACTTCACACAAGAGCCATTTCCCCTGTTGCCATGGGAACGTTATGAAGTGCCGTAATTACACAACAAGAGTCTCTTTTTCATCAAACAGCAGTTTTTACAAGTTCCTCTCAATTTCACTGTAAATATCCTGCATATTCCTCCGCATTAATTAAAGAAAACGTGACGCACAATCAGCGATTTTTACCCGCAACAATCACAAAAACACCAAATTTTTCTGGAAGGACTGACATACATCGGTAATATTTTCAGAATAAAAGCCAGAATATTCCAGGAGTAATGCGGTGAACAGACGACATGAAGCCGTGTTGAGTGTTTGGTTCTTACTGACAGTTTATTGCCGTGGCGACGCCTGCAGGTAGAGCCTGAGGTCGGACACAGAAACCAGCGGAACAGTCAGCACAGTCACGGAGAGCCGAGTTCTGGAAGCTTCCGGAACTCTGCAAGACAGGGGTCGCCATGGCGACGCCCCCCACACTCCCCCAGATGGGAGAACCTTCTGACAGTTAGCAAGTTAGCATAGTCGCTGAGCGGAATTCTGGAAAATTCCGGAACTCTGCAAGACAAGGGTCGCCATGGCAACGGCCTCCGAGACATGGGAGAACTTTCTGACAGTCAGCGGAGTTCTGGAAGGTTCCGGAACTCTGCAAGAGAAGGGTCGCCATGGCGATGGCCCCCCCCAACTCGGACAACAACAAACTCAACAGACAATTAGGAAGAAAAACAATAAAAATCTGGTTCATAAAACGTGAAAACAAAACTTTATGATTCTAAATTAACCCGGAAAAACACACACACACACACACACAGGACAGACACACACAGGACAGACACACACACACACACACACACACACAGGACAGACACACACACACACAGGACAGACACACACACACACACACAGGACAGACACACACACAGGACAGACACACACACACACACACACACACACACAGGACAGACACACACACACAGTTGCATGAGGGTGAAGAAGCTCCCTTTAGCAGCATCCCAAACAACCCGATATTAATGACACTTATGCTTTATATTCATATTAATAATAGTGATGACGGCGTGATGACATCACCAAGCGAACACACGCTGGGTTAAAACACAAGAAGCTCAAAATGAATACGCAGAGAAAAGAAAGAACAACAGCCAATCAGAGCCCACGCTGGAAATAAAAAAGAGAGAAAAAAACAAAAAAAGCTACGGGAAACTGCATTTCCCATGAAGCCCGGCGGGGCGGCGGTGGCAGCAGTTTATCAGGATTGTCCCGTGATTGGTCGGTTCCAGAGACAGCAGAGCAGAACATGATGTCATGCTTCTCTGGCCAATCACATTCACCTCTCGTGTCTCTGTCATCACCATCTGGGCGCCTCCCTCCCGAGGGGAGCGCTCCCATTGGTTGGTTTCTGACCTTTATTGTGAAAAGGTCTTAAAGTCACGGAGCTAAAAAAAAAAAGACGCTCCACTCGTCGTTTCCCACAATGCCTCGCTCTGTGTGGGCGGGGCTTAGGCAGTGTCAGTAAACGTGTCGTCGTTCAGGGCGGATAAACCCGCCGAGGAGGCGTTCAGGGGCACGTGGGGGAAGTGGGAAACCTGGCCGTTGTCTTGACAACTTCCTACAGAGAAACCCGTCGAGTCGTTAACGTCAACATCTTCTGTGTGTGTGTCTGTGAGTGTGTGTGTGTCGGTCTCTTAGTGTGTGTGTGTGTGTGTGTGTCGGTCTCTTAGTGTGTGTGTGTGTGTGTGTCGGTCTCTTAGTGTGTGTGTGTGTCTGTTTCTCTTAGTGTGTGTGTGTCTGTGAGTGTGTGTGTGTCGGTCTCTTAGTGTGTGTGTGTGTGTGTGTGTGTGTGTGTGTCGGTCTCTTAGTGTGTGTGTGTGTCTGTGAGTGTGTGTGTGTCGGTCTCTTAGTGTGTGTGTGTGTGTGTGTGTGTGTCGGTCTCTTAGTGTGTGTGTGTGTCTGTTTCTCTTAGTGTGTGTGTGTGAGTGTGTGTGTGTCGGTCTCTTATGTGTGTGTGTGTGTGTGTGTGTGTGTCGGTCTCTTAGTGTGTGTGTGTGTCTGTTTCTCTTAGTGTGTGTGTGTGTGTGTGTGTGTGTCGGTCTCTTAGTGTGTGTGTGTGTGTCTGTTTCTCTTAGTGTGTGTGTGTGTGTGTGTGTGTGTCGGTCTCTTAGTGTGTGTGTGTGTCTGTTTCTCTTAGTGTGTGTGTGTGTCTGTTTCTCTTAGTGTGTGTGTGTGTGTGTGCATAAAATGTGTGTCTGTTTGTGTGTGCGCATCGGTTTTTCCTAGTGTGAGTGTGTGAAATGTGTGTGTCTGTCTTTGTGTGTGTGTGTGTGTCTGTGTGTGAAATGTCTGATTGTGTGTGTGTCTGTGAGTGTGTGAAATGTGTGTGTCTGTGTGTGTGTGTCTCTGTCTTTGTGTGTGAAATGTGTGTGTCTGTGTGTGTGAGAACCAACATCCCTATTATATATTATAACATCCCTAACTGTCATTAATTGCCAGACCAAACGGGTGAAAGCCACAATCTCCCGACTTCCTGCCGTCCCCTGAAGGCAGCGTGACGCCGCGTCCCTATTGGACGTCACAACGTTTTATTTTCGGATCCTTTAAATCTCGCAGAACGCATCGTAGTGTCCGTTCCTACTTCTTATCGTCTCTCTCTCTCATCCACCGCCCGTCTCGTACTACATTTCCCAGAGTTCCTTGCTCACACGGCCCCTACGTACATCTCAAACCCTCCGTGACTCCTACAGTCTCCCACGTCTGTTCAAACGAGTCCTACAACTTCCCATGATAGCCAGAGACCGTGAAGGCGATTCTTAAAATAATTAATCTTCATAAAAACATCGAGACAAAAGTCAGAATACACTTCAGATATACACACAACGCGAGTCTCTCAACTTCTTCTTCTCTTCCTCATATCTTCGCTCTCCCTCCGTCTGTACAGCAGCCACAGGGCAGCTCTCTTTGGTTTGTAGCATTCAATGTCGCACGGGACAGACGGAAACTACGAGCTTCAAGCTTCGAGGAAAAGGTCTTTTTCTTAAAAGGATCCCTGCAGAGAGCTTTTTAGTTTAACATGAATCAGCCCCAAAATCACCATCACCAAACCCACCAGATTCCATGTAAATAATCACTACTTTTAGCGTGTATAGAGCAGCATATCTCCACCAGACTCCATGTAAATAATCACTACTTTTAGCCTGTATAGAGCAGCATATCTCCACCAGACTCCATGTAAATAATCACTACTTTTAGCCTGTATAGAGCAGCATATCTCCACCAGACTCCATGTAAATAATCACTGCTTTTAGCATGTATAGAGCAGCATATCTCCACCAGACTCCATGTAAATAATCACTACTTTTAGCGTGTATAGAGCAGCATATCTCCACCAGACTCCATGTAAATAATCACTACTTTTAGCATGTATAGAGCAGCATATCTCCACCAGACTCCATGTAAATAATCACTACTTTTAGCGTGTATAGAGCAGCATATCTCCACCAGACTCCATGTAAATAATCACTACTTTTAGTGTGTATAGAACAGCATATCTCCACCAGACTCCATGTAAATAATCACTACTTTTAGCACACGCACACACACAGATAAAAGTAGTGATTATTTACATGGAGTCTGGTGATGGTGATTTCAGGGCTGTTCTGGCTAAACAACTAATTAATAATACATATTTAACATTTTTAATCATATTGTTGATTATTTCCATTCAGACAATGTTAAGTTTCTCTAATTTTGAAATTAGATCAGAATACTAAAAACCAACACTTTGAGTTCATATTGGCATATTTTCACACTTTGAAATCATGATTTCATCTTAAAAAAGAAAACAATAACCTTCCTCGTTGCTGAAGTCGTACGATCTGTGAGTCCTATACAACACACATGCAGCCTTAGCTATGCTAAGCTAAGCTAATCCCTTCCCCCACATCGTGCAGCACTTCACCAAATTAGCCGGCTAAAGGACGCTCATTGCTGAGGCTAACCGATTAGCCTGAGCTAACACGCATACCTCTGAACCAGGCTAGTTAGCCTCCTGGGCTAACAGCGGCTAAATGAGAGGCGCTAAAACTCAAGCTAACCAACATACTTCGTCTTTAAGTAGTTTCAACGCGAGAATTCTTCTGCTAACAGCAGCTAGCCGCGGCCGCTAACACGTTAGCTTTAAGGCACCGACCTTTAAAAACCTTTTAGAAGAAACTGATCAGAGACCAGCACCGAGTCTGCAGATTTAAGATAATTAACCCTCATGTTGTCCTCATGTTGTCCCCATGTTGCCCTCATGTTGTCCTCATGTTGTCCTCATGCTGTCCCCCATGTTGTCCTCATGTTGTCCCCATGTTGTCCTCATGTTGTCCCCATGTTGTCTTCATGTTGTCCCCATGTTGTCTTCATGTTGTCTTCATGTTGTCCCCATGTTGTCCTCATGTTGTCCCCATGTTGTCCTCATGTTGTCCTCAAGTTGTCCCCATGTTGTCCTCAAGTTGTCCCCATGTTGTCCTCAAGTTGTCCTCATGCTGTCCCCATGTTGTCCTCAAGTTGTCCCCATGTTGTCCCCATGCTGTCCCCATGTTATCCTCATG
This sequence comes from Etheostoma nigrum, assembly GCA_029931835.1. Taxonomy (NCBI): domain Eukaryota; kingdom Metazoa; phylum Chordata; class Actinopteri; order Perciformes; family Percidae; genus Etheostoma; species Etheostoma nigrum. The sequence goes on along the minus strand of CM057255.1, from coordinate 22,023,166 downwards.
TTGTCCCCATGTTGAGGACAACAGGAGGGTTAACTAACGGCAAAGGCTAACGCTAACCCGTGCTAAAGGCTAGAAGGAAGCCACACACACACACACACACACACACACACACACACACACACACACACACACACACACAGAGTCTCTCTTCCTCCCTGCAGCCAATCAGAGGTCAGATGGGCGTGTCCTTGTTGTTTTTGAGGTCCGGGGCGCTGAACTGGCGTCTCATCCTGGGCGGCGTGCTGAAGCCCCACCCCCCCGGCCCCAGCAGCATCTCGGCGTGGGGGGGCGGGGGCCCGGGGCGTGGCAGGCTGTGGTAATTGGGGTGCGGCCCTGGCTGGAATGGTGCATTGTGGGGGTTGAAGTAGGGATGGTGGTGGAACTGATGGTACTGGTGGGGGTTGTAGTGGAAGCCTGGGTCTCTGTCTCTGTCCCTGCCCCCCCTCCTCCCCCGCCCCTCCCCCCTCCTCTCTCCCCCCGGCCCGGGCGACCCCCCCCTCCTCTGCCTCGCTCGGCCTTGCTGCTCGTTGTCGTGGTTACGGCGGTCCGAGCTGTCCAGGGAGTTGCGGCGGTGGCGGCGCGGCTGCTGCTGCTGGTTGTTGTGGTAGAAGAAGCCGCCCTGGTTGCCCTGGTTACGCTGTTGCCAGGCGCGGTGGGGGCTAGGGGTGCGCAAGCGAGGGGGAGGGGCCTGGAAGGGGAGGGGCAGGAGAGCGGGAGGGGGCGACGGTGAGGCGTCCCCCTCCTCCGGCGGCCCCCCCAGGTCCCCCCTCCCTCCCCCAGACCCAGAGCCTGCAGGGCGGCGCTGGCCGGTCCCCATGACAACCGGTGGGCCGGGTTACTCTTGAAGGGGAACTTGAGCTTGCACTCCTGGGGGGGGGATGAAGCGCCCGGTCCCGGGGAGGTGGACGGGGACCACGGGGGACATCTGACCTGCAGGAGGGAGACAGGACATCCGTCAGGTGTCTCCTGAGACATTTCATCAGCCAACCAGAGACGAGGATTTAAAAATCTTTAATGACGTTAACTTCCTGTCTCTGCGCCGGTCTGTCTCTCTCTCTGTGTTCTGGTTTCTGACCCTGGTTCTGACCCTGGTTTTGATTCTGACCCTGGTTCTGGTTCTGACCCTGGTTCTGGTTTCTGACCCTGGTTACGGTTCAGGTTCTGACCCTTGTTCTGACCCAGGTTCTGGTTCTTACCCTGGTTCAGGCCCCGCAGCTTCTTGGTGATGTTCTGCTGCTGCAGGTTCAGGATCCTCTGCTGTTCCTGTTTCAGCCAGCGGAGACGTCCCCTCCTGAAGGCCGGGTCCTCGTCCATCAGCCGCTTCACCCGGACCTCCGGCGGCCGCGGGGCGCCACCGTCCCCCGGGGGGACGTTGTCCCTCGGGGGGGACTCGCCCCCGTCTTCTTCCTCTTCGCCGTTCACGTCCTCGTCCTGGAAACAACATGAACAAGCTATGTCATGTTTTGTAATTTGCTGATTGGTGTTTTTATTTTTGCTCTCTAATATATGATAACATGTATTTTGTAAAAACTTCAATAAAATTCTTAAAAAAAAAAAAAAGAAACAACATGATTGTTACCAGGGTAACAACATGACTGTTACCAGGGTAACAACACGACTGGTTACCAGGGTAACCGGTTCTTGCACACTGAGTCTGATGCGTATGAATTCATCCGTTGCGAACAATCTGTCTTACTGTCTCTCTGTCTGTCTCTCCCGCCTTACTGTCTCTTCGTCTTTCTGTCTGTCTGTCTCGTCTTTCTGTCTGTCTTACTCTCTCCTGTCTTACTGTCTGTCTTACTGTCTCTCTGTCTGTCTCTCTCTCAGTCTGTCTGTCTTACTGTCTCTGTTGGTCTCTCCATCTGTTGGTCTGTCTCTCCGTCTGTCTGTCTCGTCTTTCTGTCTGTCTTACTCTCTCCTGTCTTACTGTCTGTCTTACTGTCTCTCTGTCTGTCTCTCTCTCAGTCTGTCTGTCTTACTGTCTCTGTTGGTCTCTCCATCTGTTGGTCTGTCTCTCCGTCTGTCTGTCTCGTCTTTCTGTCTGTCTTACTCTCTCCTGTCTTACTGTCTCTCTCTCAGTCTGTCTTTCTTACTGTCTCTGTTGGTCTCTCCATCTGTTGGTCTGTCTCTCCGTCTGTCTGTCTCTCCTTCTGTTGGTCTGTCTCTTCGTCTTTCTGTCTGTCTTACTGTCTCCCGTCTTACTGTCTCTCCGTCGGTCTGTCCTGTCTCTCCATCTGTTGGTCTGTCCCTCTCCGTCTGTCTTACTGTCTCTCTGTCTGTCATACCGTGTTTCCTTCTGTCTTATTGTGTCTACGTCTGTCTGTCTCTCCGTCCATCCTTCTTTACTTTTAATACTTATACTTAATACTACATTTTCCCGATGATACTAAAATACTTTTACTGGAGTAACATTTTCTCTGCAGGACTTTAACTTGTAACAGAGTATTTGTGCAGTGTGGTGTTAGTACTTTCAGGTGCATTGTGGGGGTTGTAGTAGGGATGGTGGTGGGCGTGAACGTACCTGAACGGGGATGATGCTCTCCATCTTGATCATACGGTCTCTCAGAGCTTTGATCTCTTCGTCCTTCATGTTGTTCTGCAACTTCACTTCCTGTCAGAGTCCAGATGCGTCATTATTTCATGTGTTTGACAGTTATCTTTCAACCTAGACCGTGTATTAGCATGTATAGAGCAGCATATCTCCACCAGACTCCATGTAAATAATCACTACTTTTAGCGTGTATAGAGCAGCATATCTCCACCAGACTCCATGTAAATAATCACTACTTTTAGTGTGTATAGAGCAGCATATCTCCACCAGACTCCATGTAAATAATCACTACTTTTAGCGTGTATAGAGCAGCATATCTCCACCAGACTCCATGTAAATAATCACTACTTTTAGCATGTATAGAGCAGCATATCTCCACCAGACTCCATGTAAATAATCACTACTTTTAGCGTGTATAGAGCAGCATATCTCCACCAGACTCCATGTAAATAATCACTACTTTTAGTGTGTATAGAGCAGCATATCTCCACCAGACTCCATGTAAATAATCACTACTTTTAGTGTGTATAGAGCAGCATATCTCCACCAGACTCCATGTAAATAATCACTACTTTTAGCATGTATAGAGCAGCATATCTCCACCAGACTCCATGTAAATAATCACTACTTTTAGTGTGTATAGAGCAGCATATCTCCACCAGACTCCATGTAAATAATCACTACTTTTAGTGTGTATAGAGCAGCATATCTCCACCAGACTCCATGTAAATAATCACTACTTTTAGTGTGTATAGAGCAGCATATCTCCACCAGACTCCATGTAAATAATCACTACTTTTAGTGTGTATAGAGCAGCATATCTCCACCAGACTCCATGTAAATAATCACTACTTTTAGCATGTATAGAGCAGCATATCTCCACCAGACTCCATGTAAATAATCACTACTTTTAGCGTGTATAGAGCAGCATATCTCCACCAGACTCCATGTAAATAATCACTACTTTTAGCGTGTATAGAGCAGCATATCTCCACCAGACTCCATGTAAATAATCACTACTTTTAGTGTGTATAGAGCAGCATATCTCCACCAGACTCCATGTAAATAATCACTACTTTTAGTGTGTATAGAGCAGCATATCTCCACCAGACTCCATGTAAATAATCACTACTTTTAGTGTGTATAGAGCAGCATATCTCCACCAGACTCCATGTAAATAATCACTACTTTTAGCGTGTATAGAGCAGCATATCTCCACCAGACTCCATGTAAATAATCACTACTTTTAGTGTGTATAGAGCAGCATATCTCCACCAGACTCCATGTAAATAATCACTACTTTTAGTGTGTATAGAGCAGCATATCTCATATACATGCTAAAAAGTATTTACATGGAGTCTGGTGGGTTTGGTGATGGTGATGTCGGGGCTGTTTCATGTTAAACTAAAAGGATCTTCCTCTTTAACTAAAAGCTCTCTCTATCTCTGCAGGGATCCATCCCATAATGTTGCAGGCACACACAATAATAAAATAACCCATTGACATGATTAATATGGTAATAAGTTTCCTTTACGCAGAGAACTCACCTCTAAAATATCAGTCAGTTTATCAATGTGAGCCTTCAGGTCATAGGCGTTTTTTTTCTCCCCTCCCTCCCCCGTGTCCCCCCCTCCTCCCCCCTCCTCCGTGGGGGGGCTCCTCTCCTCGCCGATGCCCACGGTGTCGCAGACGTCCTGGGCCACGGCCTTCCAGCTGTCCCGCTCGCTGGCGTCCTTCTTGGCGTACATGCGGCAGAGCTCCTTCATCTTGACGATGGACAGCGCTTCGATCTCCTGGCGGGAGTGACGGAAGTCTCCCAGAGCCACCTGGGGGGGACGGGGACAGAGAGACACTTTAACTACCTGGGGGGGACGGGGACAGAGAGACACTTTAACTACCTGGGGGGGACGGGGACAGAGAGACACTTTAACTACCTGGGGAGGACGGGGACATAGACACTTTAACTACCTGGGGGGGACGGGGACAGAGACACTTTAACTACCTGGGGGGGACGGGGACAGAGACACTTTAACTACCTGGGGGGGGGACGGGGACAGAGACACTTTAACTACCTGGGGGGGACGGGGACAGAGACACTTTAACTACCTGGGGGGGACGGAGACAGAGAGACACTTTAACTACCTGGGGAGGACGGGGACAGAGACACTTTAACTACCTGGGGGGGACGGGGACAGAGACACTTTAACTACCTGGGGGGGACGGGGACAGAGAGACACTTTAACTACCTGGGGAGGACGGGGACAGAGAGACACTTTAACTACCTGGGGGGGA
>CM057255.1:22000823-22003323 GCA_029931835.1 Etheostoma nigrum | reverse complement strand
AGTCCTTTTAGCGTGTATAGAGCCAACATATTTCCACATGTAAATCAGTAAAGTATGTGTTTATTTCCACCAACACTAGATGTTATGATGGTTGAGGAAGTGTAAAGGAGACCAAAAACAGCTTTTCATAGTTTTCTTTGGTTTCTGTCGACTTTGAATGAGGTGTGTTGTACGATGCTAAAACGACTGTTTATTTACATGGAGTCTGGTGGGTTCAGCGCCAGCTGCTTTATAGATGATTCTGGGAAACAGAAAGGTGTTAAATAGGTTTTAATCAGTGTTTAGATCAGGGTGTCAAAGTCCTGAAGATACTCCTCCCGGCTCTGGTTGTTGGTTACTTGTTGTGCGTGTGCGTGTGCTTGTGTGCGTACCCAGGTTTTCCTTCAGCAGCCAGGTGAGGACGGAGTCTCTGTAGGGAATGAAATCACTCTTCCTCTTCTTATTGCTCTGCTGTGGAAGGACAGACGACAAAAACTCAGAGCCAGGAACTTAAGAGTGGGTCTTAAATATGACGTGTCTGTGGGTCTGTGTGTGTCTGTGGGTCTGTGTGTGTGTGTGGGTCTGTGTACGTGTCTGTGGGTCTGTGTGTGTGTGTGTGCGTGCGTGTCTGTGTGTGTCGTGTGTGTCGTGTGTGCACCTGCGTGTGTCTGTCTGTGTGTGCGTGTGTCTATTTGTTTGTGTGTGTCTGTGTGTGCATCTGCGTCTGTGTGTGTGTCTGTGTGTGTTTGTGTGTCTGTGCGTGCATCTGTGTCTGTGTGTGTGTGTCTGTGTGTGTGCGTGTGTGTCTGTGATGTGTGTCTGTGTGTGTGTGTGTGTGCGTGCGTGTGTGTGTGCGTGTTTGTGTGTCTGTGCGTGCACTGTGTCTGTCTGTGTGTGTGTGCGTGTGTGCGTGTGTGTGTGTGTCTGTGTGTGTGTCTGTTTGTGTGTGTGTCTGTGTGTGTGTGTCTGTGATTGTGTGTCTGTGTGTGCATATGTGTCTGTGTGTGCGTGTGTGTGTGTGCGTGTGTGTGTGCTCTGTTTGTGTGTGTGTGTGTGTGTGTGTGTCTGTGTGTCTCTGTGTGTGTGTGTGTGTGTGTGTGTGTGTGTCTCTGTGTGTGTGTGTGTGTGTGTGTGTGTCTCTGTGTGTGTGTGTGTGTGTCTCTGTGTGTGTGTGTGTGTGTGTGTGTGTGCGTGCTGTGTGTGTGTGTGTGTGTGTGCGTGTGTGTGTGTGTGCATCGTACCATCTCGGCTAACGCTGAGATGACCTTCCCCAGCGTGGTCAGGGACTTGTTGATGTTGGCTCCTTCCTGTGGGGACAGCACAACGTTAGACCAGATCCACTGCAGGGACCTGGGTTAAGCAGCGGGACGCGTGTGACCTCTGACCTTTAGCCGGGTCCCCTTGGCCCCGGAGGAGTCGGCTCGCTCGCTCCCAGCCAGGTCCACCAGACTGATCCTGCTCACCTGGACACAGTTCAGGAGTCAGAAACCCAAAAAGACCAGACCACCACGCAGACAAAAACCAGAACTAGTCTGGATCAACGGAGGCAAACGTCCAGGATTATAGACATCTGGCGTGGCTCAAAACACCCGAGGGGGGGGGGGGTTCCCTGATTGGTCCACCAGGTGCTGCCCCCCCCCCCAATACTCTCTGCGTTCTTTAACTTCAATTTAGGACTTTAATAACAAGTAGGAATACTTCAAGATCACATAATGGAAAATCAGTAGAGATTTTAAATGAGGTAGTTTATATACAGTATACACACATATATACACATATATACAAATACACACACACACACACACACACACACACACACACATACACACACACACACACACACTCACACACTCACACACCCCTACCTTCTCTGTGTCCAGGCTGGTCATCTGGTCTCGGCGTCTCTGGGTGAAGACGATGGTGAAGACGGCGTGAGACCGGGACGACGTCTCGTTCATGTTTGTGGCCGCGACCGTCCTGTCATCAACAACCAATCAGGTGTTAGTATCCAACAACCAATCAGGTGTTAGTATCCATTAACCAATCAGGTGTTAGTATCCAACAACCAATCAGGTGTTAGTATCCATTAACCAATCAGGTGTTAGTATCCATTAACCAATCAGGTGTTAGTATCCAATAACCAATCAGGTGTTAGTAACCAACAACCAGTCAGGTGTTAGTATCCATTAACCAATCAGGTGTTAGTATCCAATAACCAATCAGGTGTTAGTACCCAACAACCAATCAGGTGTTAGTATCCATCAACCAATCAGGTGTTAGTAACCAACAACCAGTCAGGTGTTAGTATCCATTAACCAATCAGGTGTTAGTATCCCATAACCAATCAGGTGTTAGTAACCAACAACCAAGTCAGGTGTTCGTATCCATTAACCAATCAGGTGTTAGTAACCAATAACCAATCAGGTGTTAGTATCCAGTAACCAATGAGCTGATGGCTGTTCTAGGGTCAATCAGCTGTTTGTGTGTCTTAATGTGTGTGTGTGTGTGAGTGTGTGAGTTG
>CM057255.1:21993323-21995823 GCA_029931835.1 Etheostoma nigrum | reverse complement strand
GCATAGTCTGTCCACCAGAGGACGCTCTACAACGTCCCTGTTAGTGATGGCGTTGCATAGTCTGTCCACCAGAGGACGCTCTACAACGTCCCTGTTAGTGATGGCGTTGCATAGTCTGTCCACCAGAGGACGCTCTACAACGTCCCTGTTAGTGATGGCGTTGCATAGTCTGTCCACCAGAGGACGCTCTACAACGTCCCTGTTAGTGATGGCGTTGCATAGTCTGTCCACCAGAGGACGCTCTACAACGTCCCTGTTAGTGATGGCGTTGCATAGTCTGTCCCCCAGAGGACGCTCTACAACGTCCCTGTTAGTGATGGCGTTGCATAGTCTGTCCACCAGAGGACGCTCTACAACGTCCCTGTTAGTGATGGCGTTGCATAGTCTGTCCACCAGAGGACGCTCTACAACGTCCCTGTTAGTGATGGCGTTGCATCGTCTGTCCACCAGAGGACGCTCTACAACGTCCCTGTTAGTGATGGTGTTGCATAGTCTGTCCACCAGAGGACGCTCTACAACGTCCCTGTTAGTGATGGCGTTGCATAGTCTGTCCACCAGAGGACGCTCTACAACGTCCCTGTTAGTGATTCGTATCAGCCTTAAACATCCTTTATCGATCGGCTCTAATAAAAATAGAAGAAAAACATAACCACGATTATCTTGAATATTGAAATCAGAGTTATTAAACACGATGTTGGATAGAAAACAGATAACAACTGAGACGACAAAGAGACACACAACCACGACGTAGAGACGCACAACGTCTACACAATGACTCAAAAACAGACACACAAGCCTCCGTTCTCTGGTTACGCTACGACGATGAGAGGATGAAGACGTTAGAGGAGAGGAACGAACGACAGATATCCTCTTACAGGCTGGAGGCAGAGAGAGAGAGAGAGAGAAAGAGAGAGAAAAAGAAAGGGAGAGACACACAAAGAGAGAGAGAGAGAGTAAGAGAAAGAAAAGAGCAATACAGTATGTCAATATGGTCATGCTAATAAAGCCTCTTTGAATTGAACTGAATTGAGAGAGAGAGACACACAAAGAAAGAGAGAGCGAGAGAGAAAGAAAGCAAGACAAAGAGATGATAAAAGGACGGAGAAACACGGCAGGATGAAAAGAGAAATATAGACGGAGGTGAAAATGAGGCTGCTGTGGTTTCCATGACGAAGGGGAAACATAACAGGACAGGAATGTAAAGAGAAAATGAGTGGAAACATGAGAGAGAGAGGGAGGGAGAGGGAGAGAATGAAGGGAGGAAGAGTTTTAGGGAAAGAAAGGGAGAGAAATTAAAGAGCAGACAGCGACCAGGACAAGTTAGAGAAGAAAGAAAAAAGGTAAGAGAGAGAGAGAAGAATGTCAAGAGGAGGAAAGTTAAGGAAGTTAGATGTATAGATAAAAAAGGAGAGAAGAGAAAGAGAGAGAAAGAAATAGAGAAAGGAAGTAAGATGTATGAAGAAGAATGAAAGGCAGGAGAGGATTATATGACAGTAGACAAGTCTGAGGAAAGTAAAAGAGGAAAGGACTTTTTTTTTAAATTTTAAACTTGTCAATTTTGACAACTTTTGTCAGTTTTTTACAACTTATGTCACTTTGTCAATTTTGACAACTTTTGTCAGTTTTTTACAACTTATGTCACTTTGTCAGTTTTGACAACTCTTGTTCATTTTTTACAACTCTTGTTCATTTTTTACAACTCTTGTTCATTTTTTACAACTCTTGTCAGTTTTTTACAACTTTTTCAGTTTTTTACAACTCTTGTTTATTTTTTACAACTTATGTCACTTTGTCAGTTTTTTATAACTTGTCAGTTTTTACAACTCGTTTATTTTTTACAACTTTTGTCAGTTTTGACAACTTTTTCATTTTTTTACCACTTTTGTCAGTTTTTACAACTTTGTCAGTTTTTACAACTTTTGTTCATTTTTTACAAATTTTTCAGTTTTTTACAACTTTTTCAGTTTTTACAATGTGTTCATTTTTGACAACTCTTGCTCATTTTTGACAACCTTGTCAGTTTTCTCCTACTTCTTCATTTTTTACAACTCTTGTTCATTTTTTACAACTTTTGTCAGTTTTTACAACTCTTGTTTACTTTTTTACAAATTTTTCAGTTTTTTACAACTTTTTCAGTTTTTACAATGTGTTCATTTTTGACAACTCTTGCTCATTTTTGACAACCTTGTCAGTTTTTTACAACTCTTGTTTATTTTTTACAACTTATGTCACTTTGTCAGTTTTTTATAACTTGTCAGTTTTTACAACTCGTTTATTTTTTACAACTTTTGTCAGTTTTTACAACTCTTGTTCATTTTTTACAACTTTGTCAGTTTTGACAACTTTGTCAGTTTTAACAACTTTTTGTCAGTTTTTACAACTTTTGTCACTTTGTCAGTTTTTTATAACTTGTCAGTTTTTACAACTCTAGTTCATTTTTTACAACTTTTGTCGTTTGGACAACTTTGTCAGTTTTTACAACTCTTGTTCATTTTTGACA
>CM057255.1:21980823-21988323 GCA_029931835.1 Etheostoma nigrum | reverse complement strand
AGGGGTAGGGGATAGACCGAGGGGTAGGGGATAGACCGAGGGGTAGGGGATAGACCGAGGGGTAGGGGATAGACCGAGGGGTAGGGGTAAGGCCGAGGGGTAGGGGTAAGACCGAGGGGTAGGGGGTAGACCGAGGGGTAGGGGTAAGACCGAGGGGTAGGGGGTAGACCGAGGGGTAGGGGATAGGCCGAGGGGTAGGGGATAGACCGAGGGGTAGGGGATAGACCGAGGGGTAGGGGTAAGACCGAGGGGTAGGGGTAAGACCGAGGGGTAGGGGGTAGACCGAGGGGTAGGGGATAGACCGAGGGGTAGGGGATAGACCGAGGGGTAGGGGGTAGACCGAGGGGTAGGGGTAAGACCGAGGGGTAGGGGATAGACCGAGGGGTAGGGGTAAGACCGAGGGGTAGGGGGTAGACCGAGGGGTAGGGGATAGACCGAGGGGTAGGGGGTAGACCGAGGGGTAGGGGGTAGACCGAGGGGTAGGGGGTAGACCGAGGGGTAGGGGGTAGACCGAGGGGTAGGGGATAGACCGAGGGGTAGGGGGTAGACCGAGGGGTAGGGGATAGACCGAGGGGTAGGGGGTAGACCGAGGGGTAGGGGGTAGACCGAGGGGTAGGGGGTAGACCGAGGGGTAGGGGGTAGACCGAGGGGTAGGGGATAGACCGAGGGGTAGGGGATAGACCGAGGGGTAGGGGGTAGACCGAGGGGTAGGGGATAGACCGAGGGGTAGGGGATAGACCAGACAAGTGGTGTCCCATTTCATAGGGGGGTGGGGTTCACCCCTACCCCTTAGGTTTCAAGGGCCAAGGGGTAAGAGAGAAATGGGATTCAGCCCTAGTCTCAAAGACCAGGATGGAGAGAGATAATATGTTGTCAGGCATCAGCCTCGTGGAGGAAATCAATACACACACACACACACACACACACACAGACACAGACACAGACACAGACACAGACACACGACACACACACACACACACACACACACACACACACACACACACACACACACACACACACACACACACACACAGACGTCCGTCCACAATAAATAATCCTTCCTAGTCTCACAGACCAGGATGGAGAGAATATGATGTCAGATTTGTAGTTTTTGGGGTTAATTGACTTAAAATTACAATGATCTCTATTAAAGCTCTATTTCAGGGCATTAAAGGGTAAATAAATGAATAAATATAAATAGCCGTGACTGAAAGACATCATGAGACTCCTGAACACTAAGATAAACTCATTAATCTAGGAGTGAAAGTGGACCCTGAGCTTAAATTTGACAATCAAATCAAGCTTCTTTCATTTGAGGCAGCTGACCAAAATAAAGCCTATTCTGTCAAGGCAACATTTTGAAACTGCAATCCTTTATAACTACACAGCTGGACTACTGTAACTCACTATATGTGGGGGTTAGTGGGTCGTCCATCGCCTGTCTCTGGGGGTTAGTGGGTCGTCCATCGCCTGTCTCCAGATGATACAGAATGCAGCAGCACGTCTTTTAACGGGCACACGTAAACATGAGCACATCTCCCCTGTTTTAGCTTCACTACACTGGCTCCCTGTTCAATTTAGGATCCCTTTTCCCCGCTACACGTCCTGCTACGTCCTGCTACGTCCTGCTACGTCCTGCTACATCCTGCTACATCCTGCTACGTCCTGCTGTGTCCTGCTGTGTCCTGCTACGTCCTGCTACGTCCTGCTACGTCCTGCTACATCCTGCTACGTCCTGCTGTGTCCTGCTGTGTCCTGCTACGTCCTGCTACGCCCTGCTACGTCCTGCTGTGTCCTGCTACGTCCTGCTACGCCCTGCTACGTCCTGCTGTATCCTGCTACGTCCTGCTACGTCTTGCTGTGTCCTGCTACGTCCTGCTACGTCCTGCTACATCCTGCTACGTCCTGCTGTGTCCTGCTGTGTCCTGCTACGTCCTGCTACGCCCTGCTACGTCCTGCTGTGTCCTGCTACATCGTGCTACATCCTGCTACGTCCTGCTACGTCCTGCTACGTCTTGCTGTGTCCTGCTACGTCCTGCTACGTCCTGCTACGTCTTGCTGTGTCCTGCTACGTCCTGCTACGTCCTGCTACGCCCTGCTATGTCCTGCTACGTCCTGCAATGCCCTGCTGTGTCCTGCTACATCCTGCTGCGTCCTGCTGTGTCCTCCTACGTCCTGCTACATCCTGCTACGTCCTGCTACGTCCTGCTGTGTCCTGCTGTGTCCTGCTACGTCCTGCTACGTCCTGCTACGCCCTGCTACGCCCTGCTATGTCCTGCTACGTCCTGCAATGCCCTGCTGTGTCCTGCTACATCCTGCTGCGTCCTGCTGTGTCCTCCTACGTCCTGCTACATCCTGCTACGTCCTGCTACATCCTGCTACGTCCTGCTACGTCTTGCTGTGTCCTGCTACGTCCTGCTACGTCCTGCTACGTCTTGCTACGCCCTGCTACGTCCTGCTACGTCCTGCTACGCCCTGCTACGTCCTGCTACGTCCTGCTATGTCTTGCTGTGTCCTGCTACGTCCTGCTACGTCCTGCTACGTCTTGCTGTGTCCTGCTACGTCCTGCTACGTCCTGCTACGCCCTGCTATGTCCTGCTACGTCCTGCAATGCCCTGCTGTGTCCTGCTACATCCTGCTGCGTCCTGCTGTGTCCTCCTACGTCCTGCTACATCCTGCTACATCCTGCTACGTCCTGCTACATCCTGCTACGTCCTGCTGCGTCCTGCTGTGTCCTGCTGTGTCCTGCTGCGTCCTGCTGTGTCCTCCTACGTCCTGCTACATCCTGCTACGTCCTGCTACATCCTGCTACGTCCTGCTGCGTCCTGCTGTGTCCTGACACATCCTGCTACGTCCTGCTACATCCTGCTACGTCCTGCTACATCCTGCTACGTCCTGCTGCGTCCTGCTGTGTCCTGACACATCCTGCTACGTCCTGCTATGCCATGAACTACTACAAAGAACTACTACAAACCACTATTTTTTCTGACTGTTATTGCCACTCTTCATTCTAACCCCAACCGGTCGTCAGACACCGCCTACCAAGAGCCTGGGTCTGGGTCTGGGTCTGGGTCTGGGTCTGGGTCTGGGTCTGGGCCTGGGTCTGGGCCTGGGTCTGGGCCCGGGTCTGGGTCTGTTCTGGGTCTGGGCCTGGGTCTGGGTCTGGGCCTGGGTTTGGGTCTGGGCCTGGGTCTGGCCCAGGTTTCTGCCTAAAAGGAGTTTTTCCTCTCCACTGTCACACTGTTGCTTGCTCTGGAGGAAACTACTAGACCTGTTGGGTCCTTGTAGATTCTGGACTATGGTCTAGACCTGCTCTATCTGTAGATTCTGGAGTGTGGTCTAGACCTGCTCTATCTGTAGATCCTGGAGTGTGGTCTAGACCTGCTCTACCTGTAAAGGGTCTCCAGATAACTCTTGTTATGAATTGATACTATAAATAAAATTAAATTGAAAATTGAAATTGAATTTTAAAATCCTGTTATTAGCTTTTAAATCACTAAATGGTCTTGCCCCGCCATACCTCTCTGAGCTAAACCCGTCGACTTTGTTTACTTGTTCTTATTTGCTACTGTGTGTGTTTTAATTGTATGGTTGTTGATTATAAATGTGTTCTTGTTGTGTTTCTGTACAGCACTTTGGTTGTTGTACAAATAAAGTTGGTATTAAAGTTTGGAAATATGTTGATGGGATGAGTCAGATATCAGCCTCGTGGAGGAAATCAATACACACACACACACACACACACACACACACACACACACACACACACACATAGAGACAGAGACACACACACACACACACACACACACACACACACACATAGAGACAGAGACACACACACAGACAGAAGAAGACACACACACACACACACAGACACAGAAGAAGACACACACACACACACAGACATAGAGACAGACACACACACACACAGAAGAAGACACACACACACACACACATAGAGACAGAGACACACACACACAGAGAGACACACACACACAGAGAGACACACACACAGACACACACACACACACAGAGAGACACACACACAGACACACACACACACAGACACACACACACACACACACACACACACACACACACACAGACACAGACAAACACAGACACAGACACACACACAGACACACACACACACACACACACACACACACACACACATAAGAAGACACACACACACACACACACACACACACACACACACACACACACACACACACACACACACACCCCCGCGATAAAGCAGAGTTAACTCACTAACGGGGGTTCCTCCGGTAGTCCCAGCCGTCCCGGGCTGACGTCACCGTCCGTTAGCCGTTAGCCGTCGGGAGGAAGGTTCGAGGCCCGGTGCGGGGCGGCGGATCCCGGCCGGGTCCGTCCCGCTGAACTCGGTCTGGGCTGGTCCGCTGGGCCCCGGTGGTCCCGGGGGGGGGGGTAGCGGTTACCCGGCTGTAACCGCGAAGTTTTAACGGAAAATGTAGTTTTTTAGGAAGGAAACGGAAGGAGAAGAGAGAGGGGAGAGAGGCTGGCCGGTGGCCTGGCCGCGCGGCGGGTCTGCGCGTCTGACACGGGAACGCGCGCGTCCCCCGCGACGGAGCAGTGCAGGAGCCGAGGAGAGAGCCGGCCAATCAGCGAGCAGCCCCGGGGCACGTCATCGCTACGCCCCGCCCCCGCTGCCGACACGCTGACGGAGGTCTCACTCCGAATAAAACTCTGAAAGTTAGTGTTATTTCTGCTTATTTTACATTATTAACGCATAAATTAACGCATTAGTAACATAATTAACACGCACAGGGTACACGTGGGGACTCTCCGTAACGGTTTCTCGACACTTTGACGATTTTTATCACTTTTTGACGCGTTTGAGATACTTGATTGTCACTTTTTTACGTTTTTTCAGCACTTTTGACATTTTTTGAAGATTTTTTGATGTTTTTTTTCAACATTTTTTTCATAATTGTCCCCTACCATCAGTCTACTGAACACATAACTAACACCGATATATCACTACTAGTTTCATGCTATTTTCATACACTTTTGACTGTTTTTCATCAATTAATCAACGATTTTTTTAATAGCTTTTTGGTAATTTTTTATTGAGTTTTTGACGATTTTTTTGTTGTTTTTTTGAAGAGTTTGACACTTTTTTGAAGACTTTTTTTTTATCACTTTTGACATATTTTTCACCATTTTCTTCATATTTGTCCCCACCACCAGTCTACTGAACACATCACTAACACCGATATATCAACACTAGTTCAACACTATTTTGACAATTTTTAATCTTTTTTTGATGATTTTTCACCACTAGTTTTACAATATTTTCTTTTTTGATTTCACGGTCAAGAAACCTCATTTATATGACATTAAATCATTTTTTAGTCTTTTGTCAAATAAATATAATAAAGTAGTGCCTGATCCTTCAGCGTTATTTGGACCATTCGGATGAAAGAATCCCAAATTTCTGATGGAGAAACTTTTAAAACGGGTCAGATTTAACCCAGGACAACATAATATATTATTTATTATTAACTTTTATAAACTCTGAACACAGAGGGAAGAAACACACTTTTACAGATTCATGCTTAATATCTGAAGAATAAACGTCCTTAAATCCGCTTAGAAAACAATTTCAAATGAAAGAAAAACTCCTTATTTGTCTTTAGTTTCCTCGTTAAACAGAGAATTATTTCCAAAATGTTAGTTTTTATGACAATAAATATATATAAATATATATAAATATATATAAATATATAAAAAAATAAAATGTTTATATTGCAAGTACTTGTAATAATTTTACTTTCATTCTCAAAATATTCAAAGTTTTTAAACTATTCCAACTTTTTCTAACAGTGTGTGTGTGTGTGTGTATATGTATGTGTATATGTATGTGTGTGTGTGTCTGTGTGTACGTGTGTGTGTGTGTGTGTAAATAAGTTTTCATCACCTCACTTTCTGTGTGTGTTCAAACATCACGAGTGTCTATTAAACCAGAATGGGACCAGGAAACACCTGGAAGGCAGGAAACACACACACACACACACACACACACACACACACACACACACACACACACACACACACACGAGACACACAGACACACACACACACACACACACACACACACGGACAGACAGAGAAACACACACATACACAAACACACACACACACACACACACACACACACAGACACACACACACACACACACATACATACACAGAGACACACACACACACACACACACACACAGATCCACACACAGACTGTCTGAGTGACGTGTTTCCTGTGGTGTAATGACACCGGTGGCCACCGCGGGGTGCTGCAGCCCAGAGTGACTCTGAGTGAACGTTTCAGACTTTAAAGGACACACACGTGTCTTTTATCTTATATTTAATTAATTAATTAATTAATTAGTGTTTCCCCGGTAGATTATCTTAGAAAGACTGGGAAACGTCAGCGCTACAGCAGCAACAATCACACGGAATACACAAGAAATAATAAATAGATAAAATAATAATATTCAACAACCAGGTCGGAATATTTAAAGAAAAACTCGTGATATTAAAAAAGTCATATTATTATATTATATATTATATAATATTTTAAAACTCGTGATATTAATAACCCCTGAAGTCTCCGTAACAACCCCTGGTCTCCTTAACAATCCCTAGCGTCTCCCTAACAACCCCTAGAGTCTCCCTAACAACCCCTACAGTCTCCTTAACAACCCCTAGAGTCTCCCTAACAACCCCTAGAGTCTCCTTAACAACCCCTAGAGTCTCCCTAACAACCCCTAGAGTCTCCCTAACAACCCCTAGCGTCTCCTTAACAACCCCTAGCGTCTCCTTAACAACCCCTAGAGTCTCCCTAACAACCCCTAGAGTCTCCCTAACAACCCCTAGAGTCTCCCTAACAACCCCTAGCGTCTCCCTAACAACCCCTAGAGTCTCCCTAACAACCCCTGGAGTCTCCCTAACAACCCCTAGAGTCTCCCTAACAACCCCTACAGTCTCCTTAACAACCCCTAGAGTCTCCCTAACAACCCCTAGAGTCTCCCTAACAACCCCTAGCGTCTCTCTAACAACCCCTAGCGTCTCCCTAACAACCCCTAGCGTCTCCCTAACAACCCCTAGAGTCTCCCTAACAACCCCTGGAGTCTCCGTAACAACCCCTAGAGTCTCCGTAACAACCCCTACAGTCTCCTTAACAACCCCTAGAGTCTCCCTAACAACCCCTAGAGTCTCCTTAACAACCCCTAGCGTCTCCGTAACAACCCCTAGAGTCTCCCTAACAACCCCTAGAGTCTCCCTAACAACCCCTAGCGTCTCCCTAACAACCCCTACAGTCTCCTTAACAACCCCTAGAGTCTCCCTAACAACCCCTAGAGTCTCCTTAACAACCCCTAGCGTCTCCCTAACAACCCCTAGAGTCTCCCTAACAACCCCTAGCGTCTCCCTAACAACCCCTAGCGTCTCCGTAACAAC
>CM057255.1:21972640-21980323 GCA_029931835.1 Etheostoma nigrum | reverse complement strand
CACACACACACACACACACACACACACACACACACACACAGACACAGACAAACACAGACACAGACACACACACAGACACACACACACACACACACACACACACACACACACACACATAAGAAGACACACACACACACACACACACACACACACACACACACACACACACACACACACACACACACACCCCCGCGATAAAGCAGAGTTAACTCACTAACGGGGGTTCCTCCGGTAGTCCCAGCCGTCCCGGGCTGACGTCACCGTCCGTTAGCCGTTAGCCGTCGGGAGGAAGGTTCGAGGCCCGGTGCGGGGCGGCGGATCCCGGCCGGGTCCGTCCCGCTGAACTCGGTCTGGGCTGGTCCGCTGGGCCCCGGTGGTCCCGGGGGGGGGGGTAGCGGTTACCCGGCTGTAACCGCGAAGTTTTAACGGAAAATGTAGTTTTTTAGGAAGGAAACGGAAGGAGAAGAGAGAGGGGAGAGAGGCTGGCCGGTGGCCTGGCCGCGCGGCGGGTCTGCGCGTCTGACACGGGAACGCGCGCGTCCCCCGCGACGGAGCAGTGCAGGAGCCGAGGAGAGAGCCGGCCAATCAGCGAGCAGCCCCGGGGCACGTCATCGCTACGCCCCGCCCCCGCTGCCGACACGCTGACGGAGGTCTCACTCCGAATAAAACTCTGAAAGTTAGTGTTATTTCTGCTTATTTTACATTATTAACGCATAAATTAACGCATTAGTAACATAATTAACACGCACAGGGTACACGTGGGGACTCTCCGTAACGGTTTCTCGACACTTTGACGATTTTTATCACTTTTTGACGCGTTTGAGATACTTGATTGTCACTTTTTTACGTTTTTTCAGCACTTTTGACATTTTTTGAAGATTTTTTGATGTTTTTTTTCAACATTTTTTTCATAATTGTCCCCTACCATCAGTCTACTGAACACATAACTAACACCGATATATCACTACTAGTTTCATGCTATTTTCAACACTTTTCAACACTTTTGACTGTTTTTCATCAATTAATCAACGATTTTTTTAATAGCTTTTTGGTAATTTTTTATTGAGTTTTTGACGATTTTTTTGTTGTTTTTTTGAAGAGTTTGACACTTTTTTGAAGACTTTTTTTTTATCACTTTTGACATATTTTTCACCATTTTCTTCATATTTGTCCCCTACCACCAGTCTACTGAACACATCACTAACACCGATATATCAACACTAGTTCAACACTATTTTGACAATTTTTAATCTTTTTTTGATGATTTTTCACCACTAGTTTTACAATATTTTCTTTTTTGATTTCACGGTCAAGAAACCTCATTTATATGACATTAAATCATTTTTTAGTCTTTTGTCAAATAAATATAATAAAGTAGTGCCTGATCCTTCAGCGTTATTTGGACCATTCGGATGAAAGAATCCCAAATTTCTGATGGAGAAACTTTTAAAACGGGTCAGATTTAACCCAGGACAACATAATATATTATTTATTATTAACTTTTATAAACTCTGAACACAGAGGGAAGAAACACACTTTTACAGATTCATGCTTAATATCTGAAGAATAAACGTCCTTAAATCCGCTTAGAAAACAATTTCAAATGAAAGAAAAACTCCTTATTTGTCTTTAGTTTCCTCGTTAAACAGAGAATTATTTCCAAAATGTTAGTTTTTATGACAATAAATATATATAAATATATATAAATATATATAAATATATAAAAAAATAAAATGTTTATATTGCAAGTACTTGTAATAATTTTACTTTCATTCTCAAAATATTCAAAGTTTTTAAACTATTCCAACTTTTTCTAACAGTGTGTGTGTGTGTGTGTATATGTATGTGTATATGTATGTGTGTGTGTGTCTGTGTGTATGTGTGTGTGTGTGTGTAAATAAGTTTTCATCACCTCACTTTCTGTGTGTGTTCAAACATCACGAGTGTCTATTAAACCAGAATGGGACCAGGAAACACCTGGAAGGCAGGAAACACACACACACACACACACACACACACACACACACACACACACACACACACACACACACAGACACACAGACACACACACACACACACACACACACACACGGACAGACAGAGAAACACACACATACACAAACACACACACACACACACACACACACACACAGACACACACACACACACACACATACATACACAGAGACACACACACACACACACACACACACAGATCCACACACAGACTGTCTGAGTGACGTGTTTCCTGTGGTGTAATGACACCGGTGGCCACCGCGGGGTGCTGCAGCCCAGAGTGACTCTGGGTGAACGTTTCAGACTTTAAAGGACACACACGTGTCTTTTATCTTGTATTTAATTATTAATTAATTAATTAGTGTTTCCCCGGTAGATTATCTTAGAAAGACTGGGAAACGTCAGCGCTACAGCAGCAACAATCACACGGAATACACAAGAAATAATAAATAGATAAAATAATAATATTCAACAACCAGGTCGGAATATTTAAAGAAAAACTCGTGATATTAAAAAAGTCATATTATTATATTATATAGGCCTATTATATAATATTTTAAAACTCGTAATATTAATAACCCCTGGAGTCTCCGTAACAACCCCTAGTCTCCGTAACAATCCCTAGAGTCTCCGTAACAACCCCTAGAGTCTCCCTAACAACCCCTGGTCTCCTTAACAACCCCTAGAGTCTCCCTAACAATCCCTAGAGTCTCCGTAACAACCCCTAGAGTCTCCCTAACAACCCCTAGAGTCTCCGTAACAACCCCTAGAGTCTCCCTAACAACCCCTAGCGTCTCCCTAACAACCCCTAGAGTCTCCCTAACAACCCCTAGCGTCTCCCTAACAACCCCTAGAGTCTCCCTAACAACCCCTAGAGTCTCCCTAACAACCCCTAGAGTCTCCCTAACAACCCCTAGAGTCTCCCTAACAACCCCTAGCGTCTCCCTAACAACCCCTAGAGTCTCCCTAAAAACCCCTAGAGTCTCCCTAACAACCCCTAGAGTCTCCCTAACAACCCCTAGAGTCTCCCTAACAACCCCTAGCGTCTCCGTAACAACCCCTAGCGTCTCCTTAACAACCCCTAGAGTCTCCCTAACAACCCCTAGAGTCTCCTTAACAACCCCTAGAGTCTCCTTGACAACCCCTAGCGTCTCCGTAACAACCCTTGGAGTCTCCCTAACAACCCCTACAGTCTCCTTAACTATCCCTAGCGTCTCCCTAACAACCCCTACAGTCTCCTTAACAACCCCTAGAGTCTCCCTAACAACCCCTAGCATCTCCTTAACAACCCCTAGAGTCTCCCTAACAACCCCTAGCATCTCCCTAACAACCCCTAGTGTCTCCCTAACAACCCCTAGAGTCTCCGTAACAACCCCTAGCGTCTCCTTAACAACCCCTAGAGTCTCCCTAACAACCCCTACAGTCTCCTTAACAACCCCTAGAGTCTCCCTAACAACCCCTAGAGTCTCCCTAACAACCCCTAGAGTCTCCCTAACAACCCCTAGAGTCTCCGTAACAACCCCTAGCGTCTCCTTAACAACCCCTAGCGTCTCCGTAACAACCCCTAGAGTCTCCCTAACAACCCCTAGAGTCTCCTTAACAACCCCTAGCGTCTCCGTAACAACCCCTGGAGTCTCCGTAACAACCCTTAGCGTCTCCGTAACAACCCCTAGAGTCTCCTTAACAACCCCTAGCGTCTCCCTAACAACCCCTAGCGTCTCTCTAACAACCCCTAGCGTCTCTCTAACAACCCCTAGAGTCTCCCTAACAACCCCTAGCGTCTCCCTAACAACCCCTAGAGTCTCCCTAACAACCCCTAGAGTCTCCCTAACAACCCCTAGCGTCTCCCTAACAACTAACCCTAGCAACCCCTGTCTCCTAGGTGGTGTTCCTCCTCGTCATGGCGACCCTGGTCCCCATCTGGCTGGACATCAGCGAGGACCGGGCGTCCCTCATGTTGTCCCTGAAGCTGCGGGTGGAGTAGTAGTACAGCAGCGGGTTGACCACGCTGTTGGACGCCGCCAGGCACAGCGTCACCACCACGGCGCGCTGCAGCGCCACCGTCGCCGCGCAGCTCCACCCGCCGCACACCGCGTGCAGGTGCAGCGACCTGACCAGGTGATAGGGCAGGAAGCACAGCAGGAAGGTCGCCGTCACCATGGAGACCAGGTGCACCGAGCGGCGGCGCTTGCGCAGGCGAGCGATGCCGGCGGCGTGCGCGGTGGTGTGCACGGCGGAGGCGGCCGTGAGGCGGCGGACGAGCCGGCTGTAGCACACGATGATGGTGAGGAACGGGAAGACGAAGCCCAGCGCCAACGCCACGTAGTTCAGGATCAGGACCCGTATCCATGACGACGGGCCGGACGGCTCGAAGCAGCGGGGTAACCCCGCCCTGAGGGGGAAGGGGGGAGGGAGAGAGAGACAAGTCAACATGCAAAGTTAGCACAGTAGAAAAAGATGAAGTTAAAAGGTTGCTAGGCAACCCTAAAGCTCATTTTGTCCGTTTCCATGACGTCTCAGTTTGAACGCGTTTTAGATTAAAGATGAGCTTAAAAACAGAAAGCATGTGAATAAGAAACAGGAAGCAGGTTCCTGACCTGGTGGTGACCCCATTGGACAGGAAGGGGGTGGAGGACACGCCCACAAACAGCCAGACGCCGACACAGACCAATAGGGTGCGAGCGGGCGTGGCCAGAGCGCGGTGCCGGAGCGGCCGGGCCACGGCGAGCCAACGGAGCACGCTCAGTAGGGTGAGGAAGAGGATGCTGGGAGGAAGACACGGCAACAGATCAGATGTTTTGGGGCTTGCAGGCAGGAAACCATCACTTGAACCCTGGACCCTGGTCAGACTCGAACCCTGGACCCTGGTCAGACTCGAGCCCCGGACCCTGGTCGGACTCGAGCCCCGGACCCTGGTCGGACTCGAGCCCCGGACCATGGTCGGACTCGAGCCCCGGACCCGGTCGGACTCGAGCCCTGGACCCGGTCGGACTCGAGCCCCGGACCATGGTCGGACTCGAGCCCTGGACCCGGTCGGACTCGAGCCCTGGACCCGGTCGGACTCGAACCCTGGAGCCTGGTCGGACTCGAACCCTGGATCCTGGTCGGACTTGAGCCCTGGATCCGGTCGGACTCGAGCCCTGGACCCTGGTCGGACTCGAACCCTGGACCCTGGTCGGACTGGACTCGAACCCTGGACCCTGGTCAGACTCGAGCCCTGGACCCTGGTCGGACTCGAGCCCCGGACCCTGGTCGGACTCGAACCCCGGACCCTGGTCGGACTCGAGCCCCGGACCCTGGTCGGACTCGAGCCCCGGACCCTGGTCGGACTCGAACCCTGGACCCTGGTCGGACTGGAGCCCTCGAGCCCTGGACCCTGGTCGGACTCGAACCCCGGACCCTGGTCGGACTCGAACCCCGGACCCTGGTCGGACTCGAACCCCGGACCCTGGTCGGACTCAAGCCCTGGACCCTGGTCGGACTCGAGCCCCGGACCCTGGTCGGACTCGAACCCTGGACCCTGGTCGGACTTGAGCCCTCGAGCCCTGGACCCTGGTCGGACTCGAACCCTGGACCCTGGTCGGACTCGAACCCTGGACCCTGGTCGGACTTGAGCCCTCGAGCCCTGGACCCTGGTCGGACTCGAACCCTGGACCCTGGTCGGACTCGAACCCTGGACCCTGGTCGGACTCGAACCCTGGACCCTGGTCGGACTTGAGCCCTGGACCCGGTCGGACTCGAGCCCTGGACCCTGGTCGGACTGGACTCGAACCCTGGAACCTGGTCAGACTCGAGCCCTGGACCTCTTTTCCCGCCCTGTTTACGATGTTTTATAGATCTTTTTCAGCGCTTTATTGATGTTTTTTGAGACTTTTTCTGAAATTTTGGATACTTTTTGTCACTTTTTACGATGTTTTCGTAGATGTTTTTCCGCAGCGTTTCTCAAGCTTTTTCCGAATAGTTTTCCACTTTTTTCAACGTTGAAATAAGATAACATTTAATGAAATTAGGTTACTGCAAAATTTGAGTTGTTATTTCCCGCCATTCTTGTTGTTTTTTCCAAATTGTTTTGTCACTTTTTACGATGTTTTGGAGATCTTTTTCAGCGCTCCATTGATGTTTTCGCAGCGTTTTCCTAAATTCTGGACACTTTTTTCAATGTTGAAATACGATAACATTTAATAAAACACCCCAAATCAATCAAAGTGGTGAAATGGAAAATTTTAGTTCTTCTTTTGTCAACATTTGTCGTTTGTCACTTTTTACGATGTTTTGGAGATTTTTTTCAAATGTTTTTGAATTTGTTTTTCGCAGCGTTTCTGAAGCTTTTTCCAAAATTTTGGACACTTTTTCAATGTTTACACACTATAACATTTAATAAAACACCCAAATTCAAAGAAAGTAGTGAACAGAAAAATTTGAGTTGTTATTTTCCGACATGCGTGACTTTTCTCGGCCGTTCTTGACAATTTTTCCACTTTTTTACGATGTTTTTTGCAGCATTTCTGAAACATTTTCCAATTTTTTTAAATTTCTTTCAAAGTTCAAATACTATAACATTTAATAAAACACCTAAATTCAATGAAAGAAAGTGAACTGAAAAATTTGAGTTCTTCTTTTTGACATGCGTCACTTTTTGTCAATTTTTACGATGTTTTTGTCGATTTTTTCAGCGCTTTATCGACTTTTTCCGAAGCTTTTTCTGGAATTTTTGACACTTTTTTCAACGTTCACATACGATAACATTTAATAAAACACCCTAATATAATGTAAGTAGTGAACTGAGCCTTTAACCTTGTTTTTGTGTCATATTTGGTTGAAAGTGGGTGAAATGTGACCCATCATGGTTGATTTAGACGGTCTGACCCGGGTCGAGTTCATTTTGTAATAATAAACTTTATTTATAGCAGCGTTGCCATGGAGACAGCAGCCCAAAGTGCTTTATGACAGAGAGAGAAACCACAAACACTAAAGGTAAAGTTGTGCGATAAAACCGAGCAACACAACAATAAAATATGTAAAATGTCAGAATAACACAACAATAAAACATGGAAACTAAATTATGTAATGAGTTAAATAAATAGACAAAGACCAGAGAGACGCACAACTACCAGGAAGGAGAGACACACAACAACCAGGAAGGAGAGACACACAACAACCAGGAAGGAGAGACACACAACTACCAGGAAGGAGAGACACACAACAACCAGGAAGGAGAGACACACAACAACCAGGAAGACACACAGAAAGACGCACAACTACCAGGAAGGAGAGACACACAGAGAGACACACAACAACCAGGAAGGAGAGACACACAGAGAGACACACAACTACCAGGAAGGAGAGACACACAGAGAGACACACAGAGAGACACACAACAACCTGGAAGACACACAGAGACACACAACAACCAGGAAGGAGAGACACACAGAAAGACACACAACTACCAGGAAGGAGAGACACACAGAGAGACACACAGAGAGACACACAACAACCTGGAAGACACACAGAGACACACAACAACCAGGAAGGAGAGACACACAACGACCAGGAAGGAGAGACACACAGAGAGACACACAACAACCAGGAAGGAGAGACACACAACAACCAGGAAGGAGAGACACACAGAGAGACACACAACAACCAGGAAGGAGAGACACACAGAGA
>CM057255.1:21957640-21962640 GCA_029931835.1 Etheostoma nigrum | reverse complement strand
TCTCGTTGCCCACGGCGATTACAACCCGACAGTCGTACGTCCCGGTGTCGTTGACGCCGACGTCCTTCAGGACAACCGACGCGTCTCCGTGCTTCATGTCCGGGTCTCTGAGCTCCACCCGGCCCCAGTACTGCGGGTGCTGGTACCTCTCGTAGGCGCGCTGGTTTCTGTAGAAGAAGACGTAGCCGGCGTCCTGCAGGTCGCCGCGGCGCCACTCCAGCAGATAGACGGGACCGTCCTGCAGAGCCCGACACCCCAGAGGAGCGTCCTGCCCCGGCGTCACCGCCAGCGTCTCTGGAGACACAGAGACACAAGAGTAACCCTCATGGTGTCCTCATGGTGTCCTCGGGTCAAATTGACATACATACAACTACAAAAACATAAAAAAGTGACCAAAAAAAAAAATCAACAAAAACATTTTTTTGTTTTTGTAAACACTGCAAAAAGTGACCAAACACATGGTAAAAATCGCCAAAGGGGACAAAAACTTGTTAAAATATCTACAAAAACATAATAAAAATGACAAAAAATTTGGAAAAGACGTAGAGAAAAGTGTAGAAAAAACATCAAAATGTTGAAATGATCAACCAGAAACACACAAGGTGCAGGACGGGAAGACAACACGAGGGTTAACAGAAGGTGTGTATATCTATCTATCCATATATATATATATATATAGATATCTATCTATATATATATATATATATATATAGATATCTATCTATATATATATATATAGATAGATATCTATATATATATATATATATAGATAGATAGATATCTATATATATATATATATATAGATATCTATCTATATATATATATATATATAGATATCTATCTATATATATATATATATATATATATATATAGATATCTATCTATATATATATATATAGATATATAGGCCTACTATTGTTGTTATACTAATTTCGGCCACCAGAGGTCATAAATTTACAAAACAAAACAGTGATTGTTGTGAATAAAATATTCAGACGCACAGAACGACCTTATCTATATATATATATCTATATATCTATATCTATATCTGATATAGATATATATATAGATATACACACCTTCTGTTAACCCTCGTGTTGTCTTCCCGTCCTGCACCTTGTGTGTTTCTGGGTGATCATTTCAACATTTTGATGTTTTTTTCTACGTTTTTGTACATTTTTAAAAAGTTTTTTGCCACTTTTTTCAACTCACATTTTCCACACAGTGTTTGTCTCCTTTGGCCTTTTTCAGCGTTTAAAAAAAAAATGTTTTTGTTAATTTTTTGTCACTTTAATTATGTTTTTGTAGATTTTTTAACAAGTTTTTTGTCCCTTTTTCCAATGTTATTATTCTGTTTGTGAACCTCTCTCTGCATAATGTAAACATGGTGGTGGTGTTGCAGTGACGCTGCGACATGACGGAGCGGTTCTGTCTGAGCTGGATCATGCAGCACCCCCCTCCTGCACCCCCCCACCCCTCCTGCACCCCCCCTCCTGCACCCCCCCACCTGCACCCCCCTTACCTCCAGAGGCAGAGCGCGGCCGGAGGAGCAGGAGACACAGGACAGTGGAAGACAACATGTTGGACATCGTTGAAACAGCTGTTCTTGTTATTGTTTTCAAGAAGAAGAAGGCAGAGGAAGTCCCCCCCCCCTCGAGTTTCAGCTCATGTTACTACCCCCAACCAATCAAATCCTCAGACCTGAAGGCACCCAAAGACAACAACAAAGGCCAGCCAATCAGAGGCAGAGAAGGGCGGGACATGCAGAAAAATAAACACATTTTGAGGAAATAGGTAACAAAATAGAAACAGAATCAGTCCCACAGCACAGGATATAAACATAATGAACTACTAGAGTAACACTAGTGAATGTCTGCGTTACCTAACTCGTCGGGATTACTTACTAGTGCCCCCCCCCCCCCCCCAGCGGAGAACAACTCAGGACTCATAACTACACATAACCCGCTTCACCATCTCACCATATCCCTCCGCCAACCTGCTGCCTGACTTACAGGCAGGGTGCAACCTGTTAGATAGTCCCTGGTTAAATCAACACTATACACCACCAAGCTACCAATGATGAAATATGACTTATTTCAGAAACCCTACAAACGCTCATTATTTAACTAAAACTTCACTAAATAAATATACATACATACAATATACATGCAATAATACTAGGATGAAATACAAGGACTAATATTCAAATATATACATATTATTATTACTTAAAAGGTGAGAAATATGCACAAGTATGCACATATTTGAAATATGCAATATTTGAAATATGCACATTTCTGATCAGCTGCTAGAAACTAACGATTATTCTCATTATCGATCAGTCTTCTGATTATTTGTCCCGTCTATAAAACGTCAGAAAAACAGTGAGAGTGTCCCACTCAAAGTCCAAGGGGATGTCTTTATCCCTCATGTTGTCCTCGGGTCAGATTTGACCCAGTTTGAAAATATTTATTTCATAACACGAATGGTTCCATACACGAAACAGGCTGTGATTATTTATCTAAAATCAGAAATTAGGTTAGTCACGTGACGCTGAAGTCGTACTTACACAAATACTAAAGACAAGCGTCCGGAACTCCGATGTCCAACATGATGTCCCCCCCTCTCATGGTGTCCCCGGTTCCCGGTTGTCCCTGCCGGAGGAGCCGCTGAGCTTCCCCCCGCCACCCGGCGCGATGTCCGGATCCCTCAGTCCGTCTCCGCCGGTGTTGGACCGGAGACATCCCCCATTTCACCTCATGTTCTCTTCACTTTAACTCGTCCCTTTGGTGCCTGAAGGGGACTGTCCTCGCCGCAGGACAGTCCCCTTTTGTCTCCTACATTTGATTGCAACAGCCGGTGCAAAGACCGTCCCCCCGCGGTACCCTGTATCCGCTCACAGGCACCCTTTCCCGGACACATATATCCGCGCAGGCCGCTGAGAGCGGAGGGCACCGGAGGAGCCGCCGAGCTGTCCCCGGTCATCCAGCGCTGTTCCCGGATCCCTCTGTCCGTCTTTGTCGACATTATAATCCGCGGAGAAGAGATCCACACTGCGGGGATCCTCCGTGCTGCAGCCGACCTCCGGTCCACTAACGCCGGACTGTCTCCACACGCTGCTCGCTATGAATGAAGACATCCGGGCACGTGAGACCTCTGCTTCTCCTCAGCCAATCAGCGCCCGAGGCAGTTTCTATTTTAACCACTAGTCTTCCATAAAACGTAATAGAAGTAGCACAGAGACAGGTAGTGCTGCAAATTATGAATTCACATGAAATTAATCTTCATGTTTAATCAGTTCTGACTTGGAAGTAGTTTTATGCCGATACATGTAAGCAATGAAAGACATAATATAATTAGCTTTAAATCTGGATGTCTGCTGGTCCTGGTCCTGGTCCTGGTCCTGGTCCTGGTGGAGGGTTATGGAGGTTATGGTCGTCTTTTTCGACCCCTTTGTGTCTTTCCCCGATGATTTTGTCACTTTTTTCTGAGCCTTTAGATATTTTCGTGGGTTTTTCCCCAAATTTGTAAAGCTTTTCTTTTATACATTTGTCACTTTTTTGACATTTTTGCACATTTTAGTCACTTTTATTGACATTTCTCTCTCTTTTTTTACACTTTTTATTAAAGTTCTTTTACCAATTGTTTTTCTCCAAATGTTATAAAGTTGATTTTAGTGAAAGTAGAGATCTGATGATGAATGTAACGCGTGAGGAGCGTTGCTGGGAACCATCCTCGTTACTTTTTTTGGACAATTACTTTGAAAGAAACCCAAATTTCAGATATAGAAACTTTTTGGAAAGGAGTCAGATTAGACCTGAAGACACCGGGAGGGTTAGTTAAATATACATTATTATTATTATTATAATAATAAGATATATCTTCAGGTTAGAACTTCTCCTGTGATGCCTTCACTGCCCCTGGGTTTTCAGCACGGTGTCTCTGTAGAACAACGTGGTTCCTGTTTGAAGACAGAAACCACAGAGGAAGGGGGGCGCTGAAGGGCTGCGACTGAGACTCGTCTTCATCGGTCGGTGGTGCGATGGGACGGACGCTGCTGCTGCTGCGTGAGTAGAAACACAACATATTATATATAAATATATATATACATATTTATATCATATTCAACATGTTGTTGACATGAGAGGACAGCGGGCAGGACTCTGAGGAGCAGAATATTCAACATGGACTCACAGATATGATTAAAGGCTCAAACCTGGACTCAAAACAAATACAATGTCAACTTCCTGTTGTCCTCATGTTAACTTCCTGTTGTCCTCGCGTCTAATTTAACCCTTTTCAAAGATTTCTGTATCATAAATTTGGGTTTCTTTTAACCCTCATGTTGTCCTCATGTTGTCTTCATGTTGTCTTCATGTTGTCTTCATGTTGTCCTCATGTTGTCCTTATGTTGTCCTCATGTTGTCCTCATGTTGCCCTCATGTTGTCCTCATGTTGTCCTCATGTTGTCCTCATGTTGTCCTCATGTTGTCCTCATGTCGCCCTCATGTTGTCCTCATGTTGCCCTCATGTTGTCCTCATGTTGTCCCCATGTTGTCCTCATGTTGTCTTCATGTTGTCCTCATGTTGTCTTCATGTTGTCTTCATGTTGCCCTCATGTTGTCTCCATGTTGCCCTCATGTTGTCCTCATGTTGTCCCCATGTTGTCCTCATGTTGTCTTCATGTTGTCCTCATGTTGTCCTCATGTTGTCCTTATGTTGTCCTCATTTTGTCCTCATGTTGTCCCCATGTTGTCCTCATGTTGTCCCCATGTTGTCCCCATGTTGTCTTCATGTTGTCCTCATGTTGTCCTCATGTTGTCCTCATGTTGTCCTTATGTTGTCTTCATGTTGTCTTCATGTTGTCTTCATGTTGTCCCCATGTTGTCCTCATGTTGTCCTCATGTTGTCTTCATGTTGCCCTCATGTTGTCCCCATGTTGTCCTCATGTTGTCCTCATGTTGTCTTCATGTTGTCTTCATGTTGCCCTCATGTTGTCT
>CM057255.1:21944290-21957140 GCA_029931835.1 Etheostoma nigrum | reverse complement strand
TTTCATTAACGAGCTTTCATTAACGAGCTTTCATTAACGAGCTTTCATTACATTGCGTGAAACATTCCACTTTGCAGACGCTGAAGCTTATAATCGATGCGATAAATGAAACTCCAAACGGCCGCGCGCCGCTGGGACTAACTCGCCTCCTATTGGACACGTCTGTCTTCTCTGGACGGACTCTTAGAGCAGGAGGACGTCAGGTCCCCTCGGTGCTCTGAGACTCTGCAGCTTTGTATGAAAGAGTCTTCTTGAGACAGCCACGCCGTTTAAAAATGACTATACACAGAACAGAGAGGAGAGAGAAGAAGAAGGAGGCCTCCAGCGACTGCCCCCCCGACCACGGGTCCAGTGTCCCCGGCCTCTGGTCCAGCTGGGGGATCTGCAGGACAGGAAACACAAGACTTCAAGAACTGTACGACCGCGTGATGCAGCGAAGAACCGGCCGGTGTGGACCGCCAAGATGGAGGGGGCGGTTATTATGTTAATATAAACACACACAGATAGGACTTAATACAGTCTGAGGCTGTCACACTGTGTACTGTTCATAAAGTACACAGAGAAAGTACAAATATACAATAAGTTCACCAAACACTACACAAGGCCAATAATGCAGACTAGAACCTACAAGAATACATTAAAAAAAAAAGAAAATTAATGAAAGTAGAGATTTGTACTTGGCAAAGAGCGTTGGGTGGAATCAATCATGTTATTTTGGGGAATTAAAAAGAACATTGATATAGGACAACATGGGGACAACATGAGGACAACATGGGGACAACATGAGGACAACATGGGGACAACATGAGGACAACGTGAGGACAACATGAGGACACCATGGGGACAACATGAGGACAACATGAGGGCAACATGGGGACAACATGAGGACAACATGAGGACAACATGAGGACAACATGAAGACAACATGAGGGCAACATGAGGACAACATGGGGACAACATGGGGACAAAATGAGGACAACATGGGGACAAAATGAGGACAACATGGGGACAAAATGAGGACAACATGAGGACAACATGGGGACAAAATGAGGACAACATGAGGGCAACATGAGGGCAACATGAAGACAACATGAGGGCAACATGAGGACAACATGGGGACAACATGAGGACAAAATGAGGACAAAATGAGGACAACATGAGGACAAAATGAGGACAACATGAGGACAACATGGGGACAAAATGAGGACAACATGAGGGCAACATGAGGGCAACATGAGGACAACATGAGGACAACATGAGGACAACATGAGGACAACATGAAGACAACATGAGGGCAACATGAGGGCAACATGAGGGCAACATGAGGACAACATGAAGACAACATGAGGGCAACATGAGGACAACATGAGGACAACATGAGGACAACATGAAGACAACATGAGGGCAACATGAGGACAACATGAGGACAACATGAGGGCAACATGAGGGCAACATGAGGACAACATGAGGACAACATGAGGACAACATGGAGGCAATATGAGGACAACATGAGGCCATCATGAGGACAACATGAGGACGACATGAGGACAACATGAGGACGACATGAGGACGACATGAGGACAACATGAGGGTCTCTCTGAACTCACCGGGCTCGGTGACGGTCAGGTTGACGAGCCGCCTTGTCTCCGAGGGCGCCATCTCGTTGCCCACGGCGATTACAACCCGACAGTCGTACGTCCCGGTGTCGTTGACGCCGACGTCCTTCAGGACAACCGACGCGTCTCCGTGCTTCATGTCCGGGTCTCTGAGCTCCACCCGGCCCCAGTACTGCGGGTGCTGGTACCTCTCGTAGGCGCGCTGGTTTCTGTAGAAGAAGACGTAGCCGGCGTCCTGCAGGTCGCCGCGGCGCCACTCCAGCAGATAGACGGGACCGTCCTGCAGAGCCCGACACCCCAGAGGAGCGTCCTGCCCCGGCGTCACCGCCAGCGTCTCTGGAGACACAGAGACACAAGAGTAACCCTCATGGTGTCCTCATGGTGTCCTCGGGTCAAATTGACATACATACAACTACAAAAACATAAAAAAGTGACCAAAAAAAAAAATCAACAAAAACATTTTTTTGTTTTTGTAAACACTGCAAAAAGTGACCAAACACATGGTAAAAATCGCCAAAGGGGACAAAAACTTGTTAAAATATCTACAAAAACATAATAAAAATGACAAAAAATTTGGAAAAGACGTAGAGAAAAGTGTAGAAAAAACATCAAAATGTTGAAATGATCAACCAGAAACACACAAGGTGCAGGACGGGAAGACAACACGAGGGTTAACAGAAGGTGTGTATATCTATCTATCCATATATATATATATATATAGATATCTATCTATATATATATATATATATATATATAGATATCTATCTATATATATATATATAGATAGATATCTATATATATATATATATATAGATAGATAGATATCTATATATATATATATATATAGATATCTATCTATATATATATATATATATAGATATCTATCTATATATATATATATATATATATATATATAGATATCTATCTATATATATATATATAGATATATAGGCCTACTATTGTTGTTATACTAATTTCGGCCACCAGAGGTCATAAATTTACAAAACAAAACAGTGATTGTTGTGAATAAAATATTCAGACGCACAGAACGACCTTATCTATATATATATATCTATATATCTATATCTATATCTGATATAGATATATATATAGATATACACACCTTCTGTTAACCCTCGTGTTGTCTTCCCGTCCTGCACCTTGTGTGTTTCTGGGTGATCATTTCAACATTTTGATGTTTTTTTCTACGTTTTTGTACATTTTTAAAAAGTTTTTTGCCACTTTTTTCAACTCACATTTTCCACACAGTGTTTGTCTCCTTTGGCCTTTTTCAGCGTTTAAAAAAAAAATGTTTTTGTTAATTTTTTGTCACTTTAATTATGTTTTTGTAGATTTTTTAACAAGTTTTTTGTCCCTTTTTCCAATGTTATTATTCTGTTTGTGAACCTCTCTCTGCATAATGTAAACATGGTGGTGGTGTTGCAGTGACGCTGCGACATGACGGAGCGGTTCTGTCTGAGCTGGATCATGCAGCACCCCCCTCCTGCACCCCCCCACCCCTCCTGCACCCCCCCTCCTGCACCCCCCCACCTGCACCCCCCTTACCTCCAGAGGCAGAGCGCGGCCGGAGGAGCAGGAGACACAGGACAGTGGAAGACAACATGTTGGACATCGTTGAAACAGCTGTTCTTGTTATTGTTTTCAAGAAGAAGAAGGCAGAGGAAGTCCCCCCCCCCTCGAGTTTCAGCTCATGTTACTACCCCCAACCAATCAAATCCTCAGACCTGAAGGCACCCAAAGACAACAACAAAGGCCAGCCAATCAGAGGCAGAGAAGGGCGGGACATGCAGAAAAATAAACACATTTTGAGGAAATAGGTAACAAAATAGAAACAGAATCAGTCCCACAGCACAGGATATAAACATAATGAACTACTAGAGTAACACTAGTGAATGTCTGCGTTACCTAACTCGTCGGGATTACTTACTAGTGCCCCCCCCCCCCCCCAGCGGAGAACAACTCAGGACTCATAACTACACATAACCCGCTTCACCATCTCACCATATCCCTCCGCCAACCTGCTGCCTGACTTACAGGCAGGGTGCAACCTGTTAGATAGTCCCTGGTTAAATCAACACTATACACCACCAAGCTACCAATGATGAAATATGACTTATTTCAGAAACCCTACAAACGCTCATTATTTAACTAAAACTTCACTAAATAAATATACATACATACAATATACATGCAATAATACTAGGATGAAATACAAGGACTAATATTCAAATATATACATATTATTATTACTTAAAAGGTGAGAAATATGCACAAGTATGCACATATTTGAAATATGCAATATTTGAAATATGCACATTTCTGATCAGCTGCTAGAAACTAACGATTATTCTCATTATCGATCAGTCTTCTGATTATTTGTCCCGTCTATAAAACGTCAGAAAAACAGTGAGAGTGTCCCACTCAAAGTCCAAGGGGATGTCTTTATCCCTCATGTTGTCCTCGGGTCAGATTTGACCCAGTTTGAAAATATTTATTTCATAACACGAATGGTTCCATACACGAAACAGGCTGTGATTATTTATCTAAAATCAGAAATTAGGTTAGTCACGTGACGCTGAAGTCGTACTTACACAAATACTAAAGACAAGCGTCCGGAACTCCGATGTCCAACATGATGTCCCCCCCTCTCATGGTGTCCCCGGTTCCCGGTTGTCCCTGCCGGAGGAGCCGCTGAGCTTCCCCCCGCCACCCGGCGCGATGTCCGGATCCCTCAGTCCGTCTCCGCCGGTGTTGGACCGGAGACATCCCCCATTTCACCTCATGTTCTCTTCACTTTAACTCGTCCCTTTGGTGCCTGAAGGGGACTGTCCTCGCCGCAGGACAGTCCCCTTTTGTCTCCTACATTTGATTGCAACAGCCGGTGCAAAGACCGTCCCCCCGCGGTACCCTGTATCCGCTCACAGGCACCCTTTCCCGGACACATATATCCGCGCAGGCCGCTGAGAGCGGAGGGCACCGGAGGAGCCGCCGAGCTGTCCCCGGTCATCCAGCGCTGTTCCCGGATCCCTCTGTCCGTCTTTGTCGACATTATAATCCGCGGAGAAGAGATCCACACTGCGGGGATCCTCCGTGCTGCAGCCGACCTCCGGTCCACTAACGCCGGACTGTCTCCACACGCTGCTCGCTATGAATGAAGACATCCGGGCACGTGAGACCTCTGCTTCTCCTCAGCCAATCAGCGCCCGAGGCAGTTTCTATTTTAACCACTAGTCTTCCATAAAACGTAATAGAAGTAGCACAGAGACAGGTAGTGCTGCAAATTATGAATTCACATGAAATTAAT
Organism: Etheostoma nigrum; assembly: GCA_029931835.1. Taxonomy (NCBI): domain Eukaryota; kingdom Metazoa; phylum Chordata; class Actinopteri; order Perciformes; family Percidae; genus Etheostoma; species Etheostoma nigrum. Next base: position 21,952,199 of record CM057255.1, on the reverse strand, counting down.
CTTCATGTTTAATCAGTTCTGACTTGGAAGTAGTTTTATGCCGATACATGTAAACAATGAAAGACATAATATAATTAGCTTTAAATCTGGATGTCTGCTGGTCCTGGTCCTGGTCCTGGTCCTGGTCCTGGGTGGAGGGTTATGGAGGTTATGGTCGTCTTTTTCGACCCTTTGTGTCTTTCCCCGATGATTTTGTCACTTTTTTCTGAGCTTTTAGATATTTTCGTGGGTTTTTCCCCAAATTTGTAAAGCTTTTCTTTTATATATTTGTCACTTTTTTGACATTTTTGCACATTTTAGTCACTTTTATTGACATTTCTCTCTCTTTTTTTACACTTTTTTTAAAAGTTCTTTTACCAATTGTTTTTCTCTAAATGTTATAAAGTTGATTTTAGTGAAAGTAGAGATCTGATGATTAATGTAACGCGTGAGGAGCGTTGCTGGGAACCATCCTCGTTACTTTTTTTGGACAATTACTTTGAAAGAAACCCAAATTTCAGATATAGAAACTTATGGAAAGGAGTCAGATTAGACCTGAAGACACCGGGAGGGTTAATAAAATATACATTATTATTATTATTATAATAATAAGATATATCTTCAGGTTAGAACTTCTCCTGTGATGCCTTCACTGCCCCTGGGTTTTCAGCACGGTGTCTCTGTAGAACAACGTGGTTCCTGTTTGAAGACAGAAACCACAGAGGAAGGGGGGCGCTGAAGGGCTGCGACTGAGACTCGTCTTCATCGGTCGGTGGTGCGATGGGACGGACGCTGCTGCTGCTGCGTGAGTAGAAACACAACATATTATATATAAATATATATATACATATTTATATCATATTCAACATGTTGTTGACATGAGAGGACAGCGGGCAGGACTCTGAGGAGCAGAATATTCAACATGGACTCACAGATATGATTAAAGGCTCAAACCTGGACTCAAAACAAATACAATGTCAACTTCCTGTTGTCCTCATGTTAACTTCCTGTTGTCCTCGCGTCTAATTTAACCCTTTTCAAAGATTTCTGTATCATAAATTTGGGTTTCTTTTAACCCTCATGTTGTCCTCATGTTGTCTTCATGTTGTCTTCATGTTGTCCTCATGTTGCCCTCATGTTGTCCTCATGTTGCCCTCATGTTGTCCTCATGTTGCCCTCATGTTGCCCCCATGTTGTCCTCATGTTGTCCTCATGTTGTCCTCATGTTGTCCTCATGTTGTCTCCATGTTGCCCCCATGTTGTCCTCATGTTGTCTTCATGTTGCCCTCATGTTGTCCTCATGTTGTCCCCATGTTGTCCTCATGTTGTCTTCATGTTGTCCTCATGTTGTCTTCATGTTGTCTTCATGTTGCCCTCATGTTGTCTCCATGTTGCCCTCATGTTGTCCTCATGTTGTCCCCATGTTGTCCTCATGTTGTCTTCATGTTGTCCTCATGTTGTCCTCATGTTGTCCTTATGTTGTCCTCATTTTGTCCTCATGTTGTCCCCATGTTGTCCTCATGTTGTCCCCATGTTGTCCCCATGTTGTCTTCATGTTGTCCTCATGTTGTCCTCATGTTGTCCTCATGTTGTCCTTATGTTGTCTTCATGTTGTCTTCATGTTGTCTTCATGTTGTCCCCATGTTGTCCTCATGTTGTCCTCATGTTGTCTTCATGTTGCCCTCATGTTGTCCCCATGTTGTCCTCATGTTGTCCTCATGTTGTCTTCATGTTGTCTTCATGTTGCCCTCATGTTGTCTTCATGTTGTCCCCATGTTGTCCTCATGTTGTCCTCATGTTGTCTTCATGTTGCCCTCATGTTGTCCCCATGTTGTCCTCATGTTGTCCTCATGTTGTCTTCATGTTGTCTTCATGTTGCCCTCATGTTGTCTCCATGTTGTCCTCATGTTGCCCTCATGTTGTCCTCATGTTGTCCTCATGTTGTCCTTATGTTGTCCTCATGTTGTCTTCATGTTGTCTTCATGTTGTCCCCATGTTGTCCTCATGTTGTCCTCATGTTGTCTTAATGTTGTCCTCATGTTGTCCCCATGTTGTCCTCATGTTGTCTTCATGTTGTCCTCATGTTGTCCTCATGTTGTCTTCATGTTGTCTTCATGTTGTCCTCATGTTGTCCCCATGTTGTCCTCATGTTGTCTTCATGTTGTCCTCATGTTGTCCTCATGTTGTCCCCATGTTGTCCTCATGTTGTCTTCATGTTGTCTCCATGTTGTCCTCATGTTGTCCTCATGTTGTCCTCATGTTGTCCCCATGTTGTCTTCATGTTGTCCTCATGTTGTCCCCATGTTGTCCTCATGTTGTCTTCATGTTGTCCTCATGTTGTCCTCATGTTGTCCTCATGTTGCCCTCATGTTGTTCTCATGATGCCCTCATGTTGTCCTCATGTTGTCTTCATGTTGTCCTCATGTTGTCCCCATGTTGTCCTCATGTTGTCCCCATGTTGTCCTCTATCAATGTTCTTTTTAACTACCCAAAATAACATGGATGGGTCCATGAGACTCCACACAGGAGATCCAGGATCAGATCTGTAGTTTCAGAACATTTTGGGTGTTGTATATCATTTTATAGCGTTATCCTGACTAATCTGACATGATTATCTATTACCTTCACTCCTCGGATCTTTAGTCCAAATCATTCCGAAAATGTCACATAAATGAGGTTTATTGACCATGAATTCCAACAATAAGTGTATAACTGGTGCAAATACATCTGTTTAGTGGGGAATGCACTGGTGTTAATGGAGAAAAGAGACAGAAATGTAAAACCAGGGTCTAAAAGAGTGTTATTTAGACCCGGGAGGACGACACAAGGGTTAAATAAGGTTCTTCTATATAAATGAATATAATAATCCATAACAGGAGGTTTCCCCGGGCATCAGAGTCTCTTAAAGGTCAAAGCCAACACAACAACATCTCACCTCGAGCCACCAACACTTCCTGCCCACTCTTTGGTTTTAACTTAACTCTCTTCTCTGTGGTTCTACATGTTGGACGCGTTCCCCCACCTTCTGCTTGCTTATGTGTTGCTTATTTCAACATTTCTGTCTCTTTTCTCCATTAACACCAGTGGATTCACCACTAGACAGATGTATTTGCACCAGTTCTACACTTATTGATGGAATTCATGGTCAATAAACCTCATTTATGTGACATTTTCGGAATGATTTGGACTAAAGGAGTGAAGGTAATAGATAATCATGTCAGATTAGTCAGGATAACGCTATAAAATGATATACAACACCCAAAATGTTCTGAAACTACAGATCTGATCCTGGATCTCCTGTGGAGAGTCTCTTGGACCCATCCATGTTATTTTGGAGCAATACAGTTAAAAGAAACCCAAATTTATGAAATAGAACTCTTTGAAAACGGAGCAAACAGCTGTGGTCAACGCTCTGGCTCATATTAAATATTACCTAAATATCTTTTATCAGCCACGTCTCCTCCTTCAGATCAGAAGGAACGCTGAGAGGTTCTCTTTGTGATTTAATCTCATTTCTCTTCAGTTGTGACCTCACTGCTGATCTGCACAACACACACAGGTCAGTACACAACACACACACACACACACACAGGTCAGTGCACAACACACACACACACACACACACAGGTCAGTGCACAACACACACACACACACACACAGGTCAGTGCACAACACACACACACACACACACACACAGGTCAGTGCACAACACACACACACACACACACAGGTTAGTGCACAACACACACACACAGGTCAGTGCACAACACACACACACACACACAGGTTAGTGCACAACACACACACACAGGTCAGTGCACAACACACACACACACACACACACACACACACACACACACACACACACACACACACACACACACACACACACACACAGGTCAGTGCACAACACACACAAAGATATCCACTCCCCTATAGGATGATTAAGACCACCATACTAATACAGTGTTTGACCCCCTTTCTTAATTCTATGTGGCATTGATTCAACAAGGTGCTGAAAGCATTCTTTAGAGATGTCGGCCATATTGAGAGGATAGCATCTTGCAGTTGATGGAGATTTGTGGGATCACATCCAGGGCACGAAGCTCCCGTTCCACCACATCCCAAAGATGCTCTATTGGGTTGAGATCTGGTGACTGGGGGGCCATTTTAGTCCAGGTTGAGATCTGGTAACTGGGGGGGCCATTTTAGTACAGGTTGAGATCTGGTGACTGGGGGGGCCATTTTAGTCCAGGTTGAAATCTGGTGACTGGGGGGGCCATTTTAGTCCAGGTTGAGATCTGGTAACTGGGGGGGCCATTTTAGTACAGGTTGAGATCTGGTAACTGGGGGGGCCATTTTAGTCCAGGTTGAGATCTGGTGACTGGGGGGGGGGCATTTTAGTCCAGGTTGAGATCTGGTGACTGGGGGGGCCATTTTAGTCCAGGTTGAGATCTGGTGACTGGGGGGGCCATTTTAGTCCAGGTTGAGATCTGGTGACTGGGGGGGGGCATTTTAGTCCAGCGAACTCATCGTCATGTTGAAGAAACCAGTTGTAAATGATGTGAGCTTTGTGACATGGTGCATTATCCTGCTGGAAGTAGACATCAGAGGACGGGGACATGGTGGCCATAAAGGGATGGACATGGTCAGAAACCAGGCTCAGGTAGGCCGGGGCATTTAAACCATGCCCAATGGCACTAAGGGGCCTAAAGTGGGCCAAGAAAACATCATCCCCCACACCATGACACCACCACCACAAGCCTGCACAGTGGTAACAAGGCATGATGGATCCATGTTCTCTTTCTGACTCTAACATCTGAAGGTCTCAACAGAAACCAGACTCATCAAACCAGGCAACATCTTTCCAGTCTTCAACTGTCCAGGTTTGGTGAGCTCTTGCAAATTGTAGCCTCTTGTTCCTATTTGTAGTGGAGATGAGTGGTACCCGGGGGGGTCTTCTGCTGTTGTAGACCATCCGCCTCAAGGGTGTGCGTGTTGTGGCTTCACAAATGCTTTGCTGCACCTCGGTTGTAACGAGTGGTTATTTCAGTCAAAGTTGCTCTTCTATCAGCTTTAATCAGTTGGCCCATTCTCCTCTGATCTCTAGCATCAACGAGGCATTCCCCCCCCCCCCCCAGGACTGCTGCATGCTGGGTGTTTTTCCCTTTTCACACCATTCTTTGTAAACCCTAGAAATGGTTGTGGGTGTAAATCCCAGTAACTGAGCAGACCGGCCTGTCTGGCACCAACAACCACGCCATGCTCCAAATGTCTTAAATCACCTTTCTTTCCCATTCTGACATTCAGTTTGGAGTTCAGGAGATGGTCTGGACCAGGTCAAAAGATGGTCTGGACCAGGTCAGGAGATGGTCTGGACCAGGTCAGGAGATGGGCTGGACCAGGTCAGGAGATGGTCTGGACCAAGACCACACCCCTAAATGCATTGAAGCAACTGCCATGTGATTGGTTGATTAGATAATTGCATTGATGAGAAATGCCAGCTGAGATCAGTTGTATTGTTTTTTTAACCAGGGCAGTAATCAGATTACATTATGTGCTTACATAATAGTAAAATGGTTCTCCAATGTTTTTCTAGTGTTTTATTTTTAAATGATAGATTAGTACACAGAATGTGCCTTTGGAACATTGGATGAATGGTTGCTGATAATGGGCAATGTAGATATTGCATTAAAGATCAGCCCCCCCACCCAAATTAGCAGGTATTCTGTCTATAATGGAGTGGTATGGAAATGTAGAAGTGACCCCAAACTTTGGACCGGTAGTGTATATATATATACAGTGGGTACGGAAAGTATTCAGACCCCTTTAAATTTTTCACTCTTTGTTTCATTGCAGCCATTTTCCAAAAATCAAAAAAGTTCATTTTATTTCTCAGTAATGTACACTCAGCACCCCATCTTGGACAGAAAAAAACAGAAATGTGGAAATTTTTGCAAATTTATTAAAAAACAAAAACTGAAATATCACATGGTCATAAGTATTCAGACCCTTTGCCGTGACCCTCATATGTAACTCAGGTGCTGTCTATTTCTTCTGATCATCCTTGAGATGGTTCTACACCTTCATTGGAGTCCAGCTGTGTTTGATTATACTGATTGGACTTGATTAGGAAAGCCACACACCTGTCTATATAAGACCTTACAGCTCACAGTGCATGTCAGAGCAAATGACAATCATGAGGTCAAAGGAACTGCCTGAGGAGCTCAGAGACAGAATTGTGGCAAGGCACAGATCTGGTCAAGGTTACAAAAAAATTTCTGCTGCACTTAAGGTTCCTAAGAGCACAGTGGCCTCCATAATCCTCAAATGGAAGACGTTTGGGACGACCAGAACCCTTCCTAGAGCTGGCCGTCCGGCCAAACTGAGCTATCGGGGGAGAAGAGCCTTGGTGAGAGAGGCAAAGAAGAACCCAATGGTCACTGTGGCTAAGCTCCAGAGATGCAGTCGGGAGATGGGAGAAAGTTGTAGTAAGTCAACCATCACTGCAGCAATCCACCAGTCGGGGCTTTATGGCAGAGTGGCCCGAAGGAAGCCTCTCCTCAGTGCAAGACACATGAAAGCCCGCATGGAGTTTGCTAAAAAACACCTGAAGGACTCCAAGATGGTGATAAATAAAATCCTCTGGTCTGATGAGACCAAGATAGAACTTTTTGGCCTTAATTCTAAGCGGTATGTGTGGAGAAAACCAGGCACTGCTCATCACCTGTCCAATACAGTCCCAACAGTGAAGCATGGTGGTGGCAGCATCATGCTGTGGGGGTGTTTTTCAGCTGCAGGGACAGGACGACTGGTTGCAATCGAGGGAAAGATGAATGCGGCCAAGTACAGGGATATCCTGGACGAAAACCTTTTCCAGAGTGCTCTGGACCTCAGACTGGGCCGAAGGTTTACCTTCCAACAAGACAATGACCCTAAGCACACCGCTAAAATAACGAAGGAGTGGCTTCACAACAACTCCGTGGCTGTTCTTGAATGGCCCAGCCAGAGCCCTGACTTAAACCCAATTGAGCATCTCTGGAGAGACCTGAAAATGACTGTCCACCAACGTTTACCATCCAACCTGACAGAACTGGAGAGGATCTGCAAGGAGGAATGGCAGAGGATACCCAAATCCAGATGTGAAAAACTTGTTGCATCTTTCCCAAAACGACTCATGGCTGTATTAGATCAAAAGGGTGCTTCTACTAAATACTGAACAAAGGGTCTGAATACTTATGACCATGTGATATTTCAGTTTTTGTTTTTTAATAAATTTGCAAAAATTTCTACATTTCTGTTTTTTTCTGTCCAAGATGGGGTGCTGAGTGTACATTACTGAGAAATAAAATGAACTTTTTTGATTTTTGGAAAATGCCTGCAATGAAACAAAGAGTGAAAAATTTAAAGGGGTCTGAATACTTTCCGTACCCACTGTATATATATATATAGTCTGAAATGGTCTTAACACCTCATTGAAACGCTCTAATCTACGCTACTGTTACCCCTCACACACACTACTATGACGCTCCCACACACACTCTCTGCTCTGAAGGTCTGTGTTTTGGGCCGAGATGCTACTTCTCAACATTACCAACTCTGCCTTTCTCTAACTGGATTGTTTTTCCATCTCCCCCCCCCCTTCCACCAACATGCCGATTCCTCCAGTATCCCCGAGAATCAATGTGAAGCATCAGAGCCCAGTCACGCTTTGTCCAAAGCAGGGATTGTTATATTAGCAGTAATAATCTATAATCAACTAGTATTTTAACTACTACTCCCCCCTCCAGTCTTTCTGACTGTGCGTCCCAGCAGCTCTCAGATGTTTGAAGGACAGACTGTCTCTCTGAGCTGTGAGGAGGACGACAGCTCTGCTGGATGGACTCTGAGGAGGAACACAACCAGAGACACCAAAGTTGAGTGTAAAGAC
>CM057255.1:21924290-21939290 GCA_029931835.1 Etheostoma nigrum | reverse complement strand
TTCTGTTTCCGGACCAGTTCCAACACGTTGTTCTGTCTGAATGCAAAACAAGTCCCGTCACGTTCAGGTTCTTCTGCCAGAAACACTCCCTGAAACTGTTGCAACAACGAGAAATATGTTAAACTCAAACACACAAACACACACACACACCCATTCAGACATACCTATACATAATACAGTGACCAGTGTTGTTAAATAAGTAAAGAAGGTCTGAGGTCTGAGTCAGAGGACGCGAGGAGCCTGAGGTCATGATGACTGCAGGATTTAACCCTGTCTGGTATTCAGGTCAAATTCCCCCATTTAACATTTATACAACAAGAAAAATGGTCCAAGTTCCATGTTTTCTACCTGAAATCAGCGTCCTTACCTTATTTCCTGTGATAAACATGTATTCCTGACTCAGAACATTATTCTGGATATGACACTTATGTTGTTTCCATAGTGGATTTTTAACATGAATTATAACCTTATGATAAAAAACTAACCCCACTTCCATGTTTAATAGTGTTCTAGTAGAGACTGATGCATTCCCTGAACATAGATGTTATCTCAGCTGTTGGACATTGAGATAAAGACAATATTTATTAATAGATTATAAAGGAACATCTTATTTAAGAATTGTTTTTAAAACCCTGAATAAGACCCGGGTCAGTTTGACCTGAGGGACACCAGAGGGTCCCGGAGGTGGAGACACCACGCGGGTTAATATGAAGACTCTGACTGACGCGAGGCAGCAGTGGGAGTCTCTGAGTGTAGATCCTTTTAAATTCTTAGAGATCCGAATCAGGGACGCAAATATGTCAACGCACAAACAAAGACTCACACACAGGACACTTTACAGGAAGACATTTTAGTTCCTCTCCCTTGGGTTGGGTCCCCAGGACGGGGAAGGAACGTCCCGCCCCTCTCGGCCTCTGATTGGCTGGTACTTCTCGGTTAGATAGGTTATGTTTAGTCATGAGTAGTGAGATTGGTTAGGTTAAATGTAAACATAGCAGGATAAGCCAATCAGAGGCAGAGAGAGGCGGGACTAACATGTCTTCATCATCCTAGGAAACACAAACTCTTACAGGAAGACAGACTCAGACATAAAGCTGCATATATATAACATATATAATATATAACATATATAATATAACATATATAATATAACATATATAATATATAACATATATAATATATAACATATATAATATAACATATATAATATAACATATATAATATATAACATATATAATATAACATATATAATATAACAATGACCATCAGACATAAAGCTGCATATATATAACATATATAATATATAATATAACATATATAATATAACATATATAATATAACATATATAATATTTATAAGTGCTTCTGTAACCTAACAAGAGAATAACTAGTGTGACGGTGCAGAGAGGACAGAGTTAATAAAGAAGCCTGAGGTCTGCGTGTGTGTGTGTGTGTGTGTGTGTGTGTGTGTCTGTGTGTGTGTCTGTGTGTGTGTGTGTGTGTGTGTGTGTGTGTGTGTGTGTCTGTGTGTGTGTCTGTGTGTGTGTGTGTGTGTGTGTGTGTGTGTGTGTGTCTGTGTGTGTGTCTGTGTGTGTGTGTGTGTGTGTGTGTGTGTGTGTCTGTGTGTGTGTGTGTGTGTGTGTGTGTGTGTGTGTCTGTGTGTGTGTCTGTGTGTGTGTGTGTGTGTGTGTGTGTGTGTGTGTCTGTGTGTGTGTCTGTGTGTGTGTGTGTGTGTGTGTGTGTGTGTGTCTGTGTGTGTGTCTGTGTGTGTGTGTGTGTGTGTGTGTGTGTGTGTCTGTGTGTGCTTGTATTCATCACATTGTGGGGACAAGAATTTGTTTACACAGTCACGTCATGGGGACCACTTGCGGTATGGGGACAAAAAATCGGGTCCCCATAAAGGAAACCTTTTTAAATGAATGCTGAAGTCATTCTAATGGTGCCTATGTGATTTTTAGCATTGGCCCAAAATACATGGTTTTCACTTAGTGTGTGTGTGTGAATGGTGTGCTCACCATCGCCCCCTGAAGGTTGAGACTGGTAACGCACTCATTGCTTCACACACACATATTCCAAATATGGTTAGTTACCGCCCACTTCCTGGTCCTCATTAGAGATGATTTCAGCAGCAAAAAGTAATTCAGTGTTTAGGCTACTGGTGAATAGGGTAAAATTTTAAAATAATAGATATCAACATGAAACTTCCTAAGTTGACTACTTACACAAGTATATAAAAAAAATGTATTGCAAGTTTCTGAAATTTGCATGTTAAATTATGCTACTTAGACATTTTCTCAATAATTTTGCATATATTTTTGGTAGATAGATCTGAACATATGATAAAACCAGGTGCAAAATTATTTTTTCTTTCTGTTTACACACAAGATGAAAAAATTATAAAATGGATTTCAGGATATCTGCTTTCATTATCTAAGATATCAAAATATACTGTCCATAGCCTTGGCATATTAATTTGATTACAATGTCACATGAATCAGACCATCAATGATTTATTTGTTATTTATGATTTATTAACAAATCCCTCTGAACATATCTTCAGAATATTGCTCTGTCTAACTGGAAAGTTTTGTGTACATAGGTTCTACATTGCTGAGATGTTTATACTGGAGAATAAACAAACAAAATAAATGATCAGGCCCTAAGTAATAATAATATATAATATTTAAAGCTGATGAAAATTGATTATTTTATAAAATGGCAAGAATATAAGGCCTACATCTGCAGTAACAATGGCATATCATGTACAAGGTCGCCGACAAAACCCATCAGTCAGCTTCACCGTGAGCTGACTGATGGGAGCCTGGTTAGTTAGCTTCCCCGTCAGACTGAGGGGACTGTTTTGTGGGGAAAAGTAAGCTTGAGGCGGCACTGGTTCATAACAACACAACAGAACAAAACTAATCATTCAAAAGACCATACCAGAGACAGATCCTGGCTAAATAAAGACACAGTGACCACCAACTGGGTCAGGCAGAGATGCACGTCCTCCTCCACTGTGAAACATTATCTTCATTAAGAGATTTACACCTTGGAAAAACAACAATAAAACTTCCCAAAGTTAACATCACAAAAGAAACTGGTAGTTCAGGAGAATGGACAGCAGCTCCACTGACAGCTAAATATGTACCTGCCTGCCAGCCTGAGGGACTCAAAACCACTTTAGGATCCAATAATGTACAGACTTGTTTAGCACTGTATAGTAATTATATCATACAAAATATGTAACTGTTCTCTGAAGCCAAAACTTCTCCATGGCAGGGATATAAGGCCTACACCTGCAGTAACATTGGCATATCATGTAAAAGGTCGCAGACAAAACCCATGCTAGACAGTTGTATGGACACAGAACAAGAACAACAGCAGATGTCACAGCTTTCTAAAGTATAATTTTCCATTACAGGACCATATGTAGATTAGCTGTGCTTAGACTCTTACACTGTCAGTTGTGACGGCCTCAGCTTTTGAGATCCTGAGCATATCTGTTTCTCTCATTGAATAGACCATCACAGCTGTGCTCTGATGCCACAACTTCTCCATAACAGAAAGCATGGCACGGCACCTTCATCAAGGTGGAGATGGCCATGCTTGCTGCTGCCTCAAGCTTACTTTTCCCCACAAAACTGTCCCCTCAGTCAGCTCACAGTGAAACTAACCAGGCTCCTCTCAGTCAGCTCACGGTGAAGCTAACTAACCAGGCTCCCATCAGTCAGCTTCCCCGTCAGACTGAGGGGACTGTTTTGTGGGGAAAAGTAAGCTAGAGGCGGCACTGGTTCATAACAACACAACAGAACAAAACTAATCATTCAAAAGACCATACCAGAGACAGATCCTGGCTAAATAAAGACACAGTGACCACCAACTGGGTCAGGCAGAGATGCACGTCCTCCTCCACTGTGAAACATTATCTTCATTAAGAGATTTACACCTTGGAAAAACAACAATAATACTCCCCAAAGTTAACATCACAAAAGAAGCTGGTAGTTCAGGAGAATGGACAGCAGCTCCACTGACAGCTAAATATGTACCTGCCTGCCAGCCTGAGGGACTCAAAACCACTTTAGGATCCAATAATGTACAGATTTGTTTAGCACTGTATAGTAATTATATCATACAAAATATGTAACTGTTCTCTGAAGCCAAAACTTCTCCATGGCAGGGATATAAGGCCTACACCTGCAGTAACATTGGCATATCATGTAAAAGGTCGCAGACAAAACCCGTGCTAGACAGTTGTATGGACACAGAACAAGAACAACAGCAGATGTCACAGCTTTCTAAAGTATAATTTTCCATTCCAGGACCATATGTATAGTAGCTGTGCTTAGACTCTTACACTGTCAGTTGTGACGGCCTCAGCTTTTGAGATCCTGAGCATATCTGTTTCTCTCATTGAATAGACCATCACAGCTGTGCTCTGATGCCACAACTTCTCCATAACAGAAAGCATGGCACGGCACCTTCATCAAGGTGGAGATGGCCATGCTTGCTGCTGCCTCAAGCTTACTTTTCCCCACAAAACTGTCCCCTCAGTCAGCTCACGGTGAAGCTAACTAACCAGGCTCCCATCAGTCAGCTTCCCCGTCAGACTGAGGGGACTGTTTTGTGGGGAAAAGTAAGCTTGAGGCGGCACTGGTTCATAACAACACAACAGAACGAAACTAATCATTCAAAAGACCATACCAGAGACAGATCCTGGCTAAATAAAGACACAGTGACCACCAACTGGGTCAGGCAGAGATGCATTTCCTCCTCCACTGTGAAACATTATCTTCATTTAGAGATTTACACCTTGGAAAAATAAAAAACAATAATACTCCCCAAAGTTAACATCACAGAAAAGAAGCTTGTAGTTCAGGAGAATGGACAGCAGCTCCACTGACAGCTAAATATGTATCTGCCTGCCAGCCTGAGGGACTCAAAACCACTTTAGGATCCAATAATGTACAGATTTGTTTAGCACTGTATAGTAATTATATCATACAAAATATGTAACTGTTCTCTGAAGCCAAAACTTCTCCATGGCAGGGATATAAGGCCTACACCTGCAGTAACATTGGCATATCATGTAAAAGGTCGCAGACAAAACCCATGCTAGACAGTTGTATGGACACAGAACAAGAACAACAGTAGATGTCACAGCTTTCTAAAGTATAATTTTCCATTACAGGACCATATGTATAGTAGCTGTGCTTAGACTCTTACACTGTCAGTTGTGACGGCCTCAGCTTTTGAGATCCTGAGCATATCTGTTTCTCTCATTGAATAGACCATCACAGCTGTGCTCTGATGCCACAACTTCTCCATACCAGAAAGCATGGCACGGCACCTTCATCAAGGTGGAGATGGCCATGCTTGCTGCTGCCTCAAGCTTACTTTTCCCCACAAAACTGTCCCCTCAGTCAGCTCACAGTGAAACTAACCAGGCTCCCATCAGTCAGCTTCCCCGTCAGACTGAGGGGACTGTTTTGTGGGGAAAAGTAAGCTTGAGGCGGCACTGGTTCATAACAACACAACAGAACAAAACTAATCATTCAAAAGACCATACCAGAGACAGATCCTGGCTAAATAAAGACACAGTGACCACCAACTGGGTCAGGCAGAGATGCACGTCCTCCTCCACTGTGAAACATTATCTTCATTAAGAGATTTACACCTTGGAAAAACAACAATAAAACTTCCCAAAGTTAACATCACAAAAGAAACTGGTAGTTCAGGAGAATGGACAGCAGCGCCACTGACAGCTAAATATGTATCTGCCTGCCAGCCTGAGGGACTCAAAACCACTTTAGGATCCAATAATGTACAGATTTGTTTAGCACTGTATAGTAATTATATCATACAAAATATGTAACTGTTCTCTGAAGCCAAAACTTCTCCATGGCAGGGATATAAGGCCTACACCTGCAGTAACATTGGCATATCATGTAAAAGGTCGCAGACAAAACCCGTGCTAGACAGTTGTATGGACACAGAACAAGAACAACAGCAGATGTCACAGCTTTCTAAAGTATAATTTTCCATTACAGGACCATATGTATAGTAGCTGTGCTTAGACTCTTACACTGTCAGTTGTGACGGCCTCAGCTTTTGAGATCCTGAGCATATCTGTTTCTCTCATTGAATAGACCATCACAGCTGTGCTCTGATGCCACAACTTCTCCATAACAGAAAGCATGGCACGGCACCTTCATCAAGGTGGAGATGGCCATGCTTGCTGCTGCCTCAAGCTTACTTTTCCCCACAAAACTGTCCCCTCAGTCAGCTCACGGTGAAGCTAACTAACCAGGCTCCCATCAGTCAGCTTCACCGTCAGACTGAGGGGACTGTTTTGTGGGGAAAAGTAAGCTTGAGGCGGCACTGGTTCATAACAACACAACAGAACAAAACTAATCATTCAAAAGACCATACCAGAGACAGATCCTGGCTAAATAAAGACACAGTGACCACCAACTGGGTCAGGCAGAGATGCACGTCCTCCTCCACTGTGAAACATTATCTTCATTTAGAGATTTACACCTTGGAAAAATAAAAAAACAATAATACTCCCCAAAGTTAACATCACAAAAGAAGCTTGTAGTTCAGGAGAATGGACAGCAGCTCCACTGACAGCTAAATATGTACCTGCCTGCCAGCCTGAGGGACTCAAAACCACTTTAGGATCCAATAATGTACAGATTTGTTTAGCACTGTATAGTAATTATATCATACAAAATATGTAACTGTTCTCTGAAGCCAAAACTTCTCCATGGCAGGGATATAAGGCCTACACCTGCAGTAACATTGGCATATCATGTAAAAGGTCGCAGACAAAACCCGTGCTAGACAGTTGTATGGACACAGAACAAGAACAACAGCAGATGTCACAGCTTTCTAAAGTATAATTTTCCATTCCAGGACCATATGTAGATTAGCTGTGCTTAGACTCTTACATTGTCAGTTGTGACGGCCTCAGCTTTTGAGATCCTGAGCATATCTGTTTCTCTCATTGAATAGACCATCACAGCTGTGCTCTGATGCCACAACTTCTCCATACCTGAAAGCATGGCACGGCACCTTCATCAAGGTGGAGATGGCCATGCTTGCTGCTGCCTCAAGCTTACTTTTCCCCACAAAACTGTCCCCTCAGTCAGCTCACAGTGAAACTAACCAGGCTCCTCTCAGTCAGCTCACGGTGAAACTAACTAACCAGGCTCCCCTCAGTCAGCTCACGATGAAACTAACTAACCAGGCTCCCCTCAGTCAGCTCACGGTGAAGCTAACTAACCAGGCTCCCCTCAGTCAGCTCACGATGAAAATAACTAACCAGGTTCCCCTCAGTCAGCTCATGGTGAAGCTAACTAACCAGGCTCCTCTCAGTCAGCTCGTGGTGAAGTTAACTAACCAGGCTCCTCTCAGTCAGCTCACGGTGAAGCTAACTAACCAGGCTCATATCAGTTAGCTGATGGTGAAGCTTACTAACCAGGCTCCTATCTGTATTTTGGACTTTGTTTTCACTACAAGTCTAAAAAAAGACGTTATTGAAGGCATGTCTCATCTTAAAGGTCACAATTCACCTTCTGGATGAGTAAGATTGTTTGCACAAGATTACAGCTAATGGGCTAATGAATTGTACAGAGAAACTAAAGCGAAACAGAAGGTAAGTGAATTTATTTGTGGTAGTGGGATATTTGAAGGCATGCAATGAACCATTACAACCAGTGTTTAGTGCTAAAATAGGTTAATTAGCTCTAATTAGTTTGCATAATAGCTAGTTAGGAATAGGCTTACTATCCTGTAGACGCAGAATGTAGGCCTCATTTTGGTTTTTGTATACAATTCATTGTAAAGGTGTTGAATGCAAACTTAAAAGACATTGCTAATTATATAGTCTTATTATTTTGTTAAAATGGTTTTATTCATAATATTCTAGCTTATATGAATGTGTTTTATTATTTTTGTTATGAATTCCTGATCAATATTTGCAATGATGGTATATTTAAGTGAATGTATGAAGTACTAAATTTGAACATAAATTGAGGCTTATGACTAAGGTGCTTAAAAAAGATTGAAGTAATTTTAAATGACAATATTTCACAGGGCAATCTAAAATAGTGGATCTAATTCACAAGAAAATGAAAAGAGACTGTAGCTTCCGTTTTGGGGCTTTTAATTTGAAATCCCACAGGAAGTCAAGTGTACCTTTTTATTAAAGGAAACTTAACAGCTAGCTAGCTTCTGTCAACATATGCTCATGGAATTGAGTTGCTAAAATGGGGTGACAGGTATTGATAAAGAAAAAAGAAGACTCAGAGGGTTGCGTTAAATGTATTTACAGTAACAACTTTGTTGTTGCAGTGTGTTTTCTCTAATCCGAGCTGCATTAACAACATGTGCTCAAGTGGATAGTGGCTACAAGATACAAGAAAATGTGAGTATTCAAGACAATAAATAATTGTAAGTTATTTTGCTGTGATGTAGCCCAGCTAATAGCATATGTTGGAAGATATCAATATTAGGCTATGTTCTGACTGCAGGCAAATCAGATATTTAAGAAATTTAAGTAGCTAAGAACAGGAAGGAATTCTTGTGCTTGATGTACTATAGTATGAATTAGTACACTCAAAAGTTTAATATAATGCATCTAGAAGGTTTGTGGAAGTCCAGTAGACTAGTTAGGGCAGATCTTAACCTTCAGAAGGGTCTGTTCCATGGTTAATCATCAGTGTTTTCTGGACACTGACGACGTCCCCACATCACACATTTGGTCAGTTTCTGAATTAAAAACTGTGTGAAACATTTTGGACCAAAATGGTTCACATACGAAACTGTTACATCGTGTGTAAAATGTCCCCACAAAGCCTGTTGTGTTTGAGTTGTGTAATTAAGACAGGGCTTTACATCAAATTGATCATTTATGTCTCTATTTTCATATTCTAAAACTCTGCCACCATAAATATGTTTTTACAGACAACCAGCCTTGAAAGGAACAGCATTGCTGCAGACAGATCCAGACCTTTGTCCCTGTCAGACAATCAGATTGATGTCACTGGTCAACACAAAGCTCCTCAAAAGGTACATTCATGTTCATCACTTCAGATTTCATTGTACAGTCTGTATATGTCAGGTTTGTTACTTTTCATGTCTTAGTTATCTAAGAAGAAGAAGGTAGTGTAATAAAATGTGCTCTAGTATGAAGCAGTACACTCAACAGTTTAATGTAATGCATCTAGAAGGTTTGTGGAAGTCCAGTAGACTAGTTAGGGCGGATCTTAACCTTCAGAAGGGTCTGTTCCATGGTTAATCATCAGTGTTTTCTGGACACTGACGACGTCCCCACATCACACATTTGGTCAGTTTCTGAATTAAAAACTGTGTGAAACATTTTGGACCAAAATGGTTCACATACGAAACTGTTACATTGTGTGTAAAATGTCCCCACAAAGCCTGTTGTGTTTGAGTTGTGTAATTAAGACAGGGCTTTACATCAAATTGATCATTTATGTCTCTATTTTCATATTCTAAAACTCTGCCACCATAAATATGTTTTTACAGACAACCAGCCTTGAAAGGAACAGCATTGCTGCAGACAGAACCAGACCTTTGTCCCTGTCAGACAATCAGATTGATGTCACTGGTCAACACAAAGCTCCTAATAAAGGTACATTCATGTTCATCACTTCAGATTTCATTGTATAGTCTCTATATGTCAGGTTTGTTATTTTTCATGTCTTAGTTATCTAAGAAGAGGAAGGTAGTGTAATAAAATGTGCTCTAGTATGAAGCAGTACACTCAACAGTTTAATGTAATGCATCTAGAAGGTTTGTGGAAGTCCAGTAGACTAGTTAGGGCAGATCTTAACCTTCAGAAGGGTCTTTTCCATGGTTAATCATCAGTGTTTTCTGGACACTGACGACGTCCCCACATCACACATTTGGTCAGTTTCTGAATAAAATCTGTGTGAAACATTTTGGACCAAAATGGTCCCCATTAGACACTGTTACATTGTGTGTAAAATGTCCCCACAAAGCCTGTTGTGTTTGAGTTGTGTGATTAAAGACTGGGCTTAACATCAAATTGATCATTTATGTCTCTATTTTCATATTCTAAAACTCTGCCACCATAAATATGTTTTTACAGACAACCAGCATTGAAAGGGACAGCATTGTTGCAGACAGATCCAGACCTTTGTCCCTGTCAGACAATCAGATTGATGTCACTGGTCAACACAAAGCTCATCAAAAGGTACATTCATGTTCATCACTTCAGATTTCATTGTACAGTCTCTATATGTCAGGTCTGTTATTTTTCATGTCTTAGTTATCTAAGAAGAGGAAGGTAGTGTAATAAAATGTGCTCTAGTATGAAGCAGTACACTCAACAGTTTAATGTAATGCATCTAGAAGGTTTGTGGAAGTCCAGTAGACTAGTTAGGGCAGATCTTAACCTTCAGAAGGGTCTGTTCCATGGTTAATCATCAGTGTTTTCTGGACACTGACGACGTCCCCACAGCACACATTTGGTCAGTTTCTGAATAAAATCTGTGTGAAACATTTTGGACCAAAATGGTTCACATATGACACTGTTACATCGTGTGTAAAATGTCCCCACAAAGCCTGTTGTGTTTGAGTTGTGTGATTAAAGACAGGGCTTAACATCAAATTGATCATTTATGTCTCTATTTTCATATTCTAAAACTCTGCCACCATAAATATGTTTTTGCAGACAACCAGCGTTGAAAGGGACAGCATTGCTGCAGACAGATCCAGACCTTTGTCTCTGTCAGACAATCAGATTGATGTCACTGGTCAACACAAAGCTCCTAATAAAGGTACATTCATGTTCATCACTTCAGATTTCATTGTACAGTCTCTATATGTCAGGTCTGTTATTTTTCATGTCTTAGTTATCTAAGAAGAGGAAGGTAGTGTAATAAAATGTGCTCTAGTATGAAGCAGTACACTCAACAGTTTAATGTAATGCATCTAGAAGGTTTGTGGAAGTCCAGTAGACTAGTTAGGGCAGATCTTAACCTTCAGAAGGGTCTGTTCCATGGTTAATCATCAGTGTTTTCTGGACACTGACGACGTCCCCACAGCACACATTTGGTCAGTTTCTGAATAAAATCTGTGTGAAACATTTTGGACCAAAATGGTTCACATATGACACTGTTACATCGTGTGTAAAATGTCCCCACTAAGCCTGTTGTGTTTGAGTTGTGTAATTAGGACAGGGCTTTACATCAAATTGATCATTTATGTCTCTATTTTCATATTCTAAAACTCTGCCACCATAAATATGTTTTTGCAGACAACCAGCGTTGAAAGGGACAGCATTGCTGCAGACAGAACCAGACCTTTGTCCCTGTCTGACAATCAGATTGATGTCACTGGTCAACACAAAGCTCCTAATAAAGGTACATTCATGTTCATCACTTCAGATTTCATTGTATAGTCTCTATATGTCAGGTTTGTTTTTTTTCATGTCTTAGTTATCTAAGAAGAGGAAGGTAGTGTAATAAAATGTGCTCTAGTATGAAGCAGTACACTCAAACGTTTAATGTAATGCATCTAGAAGGTTTGTGGAAGTCCAGTAGAATAGTTAGGGCAGATCTTAACCTTCAGAAGGGTCTGTTCCATGGTTAATCATCAGTGTTTTCTGGACACTGACGACGTCCCCACATCACACATTTGGTCAGTTTCTGAATTAAAAACTGTGTGAAACATTTTGGACCAAAATGGTTCACATACGAAACTGTTACATCGTGTGTAAAATGTCCCCACTAAGCCTGTTGTGTTCGAGTTGTGTAATTAAGACAGGGCTTTACATCAAATTGATCATTTATGTCTCTATTTTCATATTCTAAAACTCTGCCACCATAAATATGTTTTTGCAGACAACCAGCATTGAAAGGGACAGCATTGCTGCAGACAGATCCAGACCTTTGCCCCTGTCAGACAATCAGATTGATGTCACTGGTCAACACAAAGCTCCTCAAAAGGTACATTCATGTTCATCACTTCAGATTTCATTGTACAGTCTCTTTTTGTCAGGTTTCTTTTTTTTCACGTCTTAAGTATGTAAGAAGAGGAAGGAAGTGTAATGAAATGTGTTCTAGCATGAAGCAGTACACTCAACAGTTTAATGTAATGCATCTAGAAGGTTTCTAGAAGTCCAGTAGACTAGTTAGGGCAGATCTTAACCTTCAGGAGGGTCTGTTTCATGGTTAATCATCAGTGTTTTCTGGACACTGACGACGTCCCCACAGCACACATTTGGTCAGTTTCTGAATTAAAAACTGTGTGAAACATTTTGAACCAAAATGGTCCCCATTAGATACTGTTACATTGTGTGTAAAATGTCAACAAAAAGCATGTTGTGTGATTTTAAGACAGGGCTTGGCTGGCCAGTAAGAAATACTTTACTTTGAATTTGATTGATTACTCAGAAGTCTGGTACATGTTTGCATGCATCTAATCGTATAGATTGTGTCTGAACAACAGGTCCATGTTGCCTATAGTATTCAGTGTTTACATCAAATTGATCATTTATGTCTCTATTTTCATATTCTAAAACGCTGCCACCATAAATATGTTTTTACAGACAACCAGCATTGAAAGGGACAGCATTGCTGCAGACAGATCCAGACCTTTGCCCCTGTCTGACAATCAGATTGATGTCACTGGTCAACACAAAGCTCATCAAAAGGTACATTCATGTTCATCACTTCAGATTTTATTGTACAGTCTCTATATGTCAGGTTTGTTATTTTTCATGTCTTAATTATCTAAGAAGAGGAAGGAAGTGTAATGAAATATGCTCTAGTATGAAGTAGTACACTCAACAGTTTAATGTGATCCATCTAGAAGGTTTGTGGAAGTCCAGTAGACTAGTTAGGGCAGATCTTAACCTTCAGAAGGGTCTGTTCCATGGTTAATCATCAGTGTTTTCTGGACACTGACGGCGTCCCCACATCACACATTTGGTCAGTTTCTGAATTAAAAACTGTGTGAAACATTTCTGACCAAAATGGTCCCCATTAGACACTGTTACATTGTGTGTAAAATGTCCCCACTAAGCCTGTTGTGTTCGAGTTGTGTGATTTAAAGACAGGGCTTGGCTGGCCAGTAAGAAATACTTTACTTTGAATTTGATTGATTACTCAGAAGTCTGGTACATGTTTGCATGCATCTAATCTTATAGATTGTGTCTGAACAACATGTCCATATTGCCTATAGTATTCAGTGTTTACATCAAATTGATCATTTATGTCTCTATTTTCATATTCTAAAACTCTGCCACCATAAAATGTTTTTACAGATGACCAGCATTGAAAGGGACAGCATTGCTGCAGACAGATCCAGACCTTTGTCCCTGTCAGACAATCAGATTGATGTCACTGGTCAACACAAAGCTCCTCAAAAGGTACATTCATGTTCATCACTTCAGATTTCATTGTACTGTCTCTATATGTCAGGTTTGTTATTTTTCATGTTTTAATTATGTAAGAAGAGGAAGGAAGTGTAATGAAATATGCTCTAGTATGAAGCAGTACACTCAAAAGTTTAATGTAATGCATCTAGAAGGTTTGTGGAAGTGCAATAGACTAGTTAGGGCAGATTTTAACATTCAGAAGGGTCTGTTCCATGGTTAATCATCAGTGGTCTCTGGACACTGACGACGTCCCCACAGCACACATTTGGTCAGTTTCTGAATAAAATCTGTGTGAAACGTTTTGGACCAAAATGGTTCACATATGAAACTATTACATTGTGTGTAACATGTCCCCACAAAGCCTGTTGTGTGATTAAAGATAGGGCTTTACATCAAATTGATCATTTATGTCTCTATTTTCATATTCTAAAACTCTGCCACCATAAATATGTTTTTACAGACAACCAGCATTGAAAGGGACAGCATTGCTGCAGACAGATCCAGAACTTTGCCCCTGTCTGACAATCAGATTGATGTCACTGGTCAACACAAAGCTCCTAATAAAGGTACATTCATGTTCATCACTTCAGATTTTATTGTACAGTCTCTATATGTCAGGTCTGTTATTTTTCATGTCTTAATTATCTAAGAAGAGGAAGGAAGTGTAATGAAATATGCTTTAGTATGAAGTAGTACACTCAACAGTTTAATGTGATCCATCTAGAAGTTTTGTGGAAGTCCAGTAGACTAGTTAGGGCAGATCTTAACCTTCAGAACGGTCTGTTCCATGGTTAATCATCAGTGTTTTCTGGACACTGACGACGTCCCCACATCACACATTTGGTCAGTTTCTGAATAAAATCTGTGTGAAACATTTTGGTCCAAAATGGTCCCCATTAGACACTGTTACATTGTGTGTAAAATGTCCCCACTAAGCCTGTTGTGTTCGAGTTGTGTGATTTTAAGACAGGGCTTGGCTGGCCAGTAAGAAATACTTTACTTTGAATTTCATTGATTACTCAGAAGTCTATTACATGTTTGCATGCATCTAATCTTAAAGATTGTGTCTGAACAACAGGTCCATGTTGCCTATAGTATTCAGTGTTTACATCAAATTGATCATTTATGTCTCTATTTTCATATTCTAAAACGCTGCCACCATAAATTATGTTTTTACAGACAACCAGCATTGAAAGGAACAGCATTGCTGCAGACAGATCCAGACCTTTGTCCCTGTCAGACAATCAGATTGATGTCACTGGTCAACACAAAGCTCCTCTAAAGGTACATTCATGTTCATCACTTCAGATTTCATTGTACAGTCTCTATATGTCAGGTTTGTTATTTTTCATGTCTTAGTTATCTAAGAAGAGGAAGGTAGTGTAATAAAATGTGCTCTAGTATGAAGCAGTACACTCAACAGTTTAATGTAATGCATCTAGAAGGTTTGTGGAAGTCCAGTAGACTAGTTAGGGCAGATCTTAACCTTCAGAAGGGTCTGTTCCATGGTTAATCATCAGTGTTTTCTGGACACTGACGACGTCCCCACAGCACACATTTGGTCAGTTT
>CM057255.1:21854290-21919290 GCA_029931835.1 Etheostoma nigrum | reverse complement strand
CATGAGGACCAGTTCTCTGGAGGGTACAGCTGACGGCTCAGCAGCCTGATGCTATAGACCATGAGTAACAAAGACCCCCTCCTCAGTGGAACTGGGCACACGGCCAGGAACTGGAAACTAAATTAAGAACAACTTCACATTCCTCTCTTACAGCAACCAGACAGGCAGTGTTTGAGTCCTGATCAGATCCGAGGTCAGGATGAAGTACTTTACCTCAGCATTTGGAATTCAAATTATTCAGTCCTTTCATGTGAGAGACAGAGGACATGCAGAGTTCTCAGAGAGGGAGGGGGGGTCTACCATGTGAGAGACAGAGGACATGCAGAGTTCTCACAGAGGAAGGGGGGTCTACCAGGCTGCTCGGAGATAACCCTGGTGCAACTGTTTTGCAAATATGCAAAAGTCAGGATAAACAGTCAAATACGGGTGCAGCAGAGCAGATAAGCTGATGAGTTCAGACGGATAGAAAAACAAGGGAGGACTAGTTCTCCTGAGTCTAGAGCTGCACACACTCTGCCCCCCTTCACCTCTCCCTACTGACGGCCTGCTGCTGCAGCCTGAGGCCTTATAAGAGAGAAATAAAGACCGGACTCAGTGACTGGCTCAGAACCAGAGACCCCCCCTACCAGGACAGGGAACCCCCCGTGTTGAGTCTCCCGGTCAGATCAGAGTTCAGGCTGAAGACGTTGGCCTCCACATTTTGAAATTGAAACTGTTTTATCATCGAGTTACAGGAACAAGATAAGCAGTAATCAGAGGGGGGGTCATGGTGCAGCTGCTGCTCAGAGAGAGAGAGGCAGTAAAGAGATAAGAGCTCTCCATGTGTACATGGTTGCAGTTATACAAGCTTCACTCTGAGTCCAACCTGGTTTAAAATAAAGAAGTAATGACTTACTGAGAAAAAACAATGACAAACTGTTTGGGACTTTTAGTTTCCCCAAAACAACCTAAACTTCCTGTTCCGACCACAGAGCTTTGCATCAATAACTCATAACAGAAACAGAAAGCTTTCTGTAAAACCCCCGAAAAGCCAGAAAGAGCTGCTCTGTTATCACTATAAGGAGTAAGTACTGTTATGTATATAAATACTCGGTACTTTTTACTTCATTACATTTCCAGGTTACAGGAAGAAGAAATAATTCCAAGGTTGTGATTCGCCTCCATGGCTCTTGTTTCCAAAACAAACTTGACAGACAGGTGACCCTGAAACAAGAACAGTCAGCAGGAACCAGCCAACCACTACCCTACCCTAAACCCTCTACCCCTACCCCTACCCCTAATCCTACCCCCTATCCCCTACCCCAAACCCTCTACCCCCTACCCCTATCCCTAATCCCACCCCTACCCCTACCTACCCTAACCCCCTACCCCTGCCCCTAATCCCACCCCTACCCCTACCCCCTACCCCCCTACCCCTACCCCTAATCCCACCCCTAACCCTACCCCCTACCCCAAACCCCCTACCCCTAACCCACCCTTACCCCTACCCCCTACCCCAACCCCTAACCCCTACCCCTACCCTTAACCCCCTACCCCTACCCCCTACCCCTAACCCACCCTTACCCCTACCCCCTACCCCAACCCCCTACCCCTACCCCAAACCCCCTACCCCTAACCCACCCTTACCCCTACCCCCTACCCCAACCCCTAACCCCTACCCCTACCCTTAACCCCCTACCCCTACCCCTACCCCTAACCCCCTACCCCTACCCCTAATCCTACCCCCTACCCCTACCCCCAAACCCCCTACCCCTACCCCTAATCCTACCCCTAACACCTACCCTAACCCTAACCCTAACCCTAACCCTAGGACACCGGGCATTTTATTTATCAACACAACTCTTACTCTCTTTCTATATATTTTATTTATTTAATTAGCCTATTTTATTTATCTTAATAACTCTCCCCCCCTTTTCTCTTTTCTCTATGTACAGTATATATTATATATTTTAATTATTGTAATTTTATTTATTATAATCATGTGTCAGAGGAGCCAAGCAGGAGTGGAGGAGACCTTTTATTTAAAGTTTTATGTCCCCGTTGTCCCTCCTGTCCTGTGGTCCTTTGGCCCTGCTCTGAGCGTTTGGCCTTCTTTTAAACAGCTTTTTAGACCCGAACCAGGTTTTTTAAGGAGGTTTTAAGTGTTTAATTCACACCGGTGGTCCCCTTGCAGCGCCCATCCAGGGCACTGCGTTCTACCCCTAACCCTAACCTTGGCACTTTAATATTTGTCCTTGTATACAATCCTTTATCCATCATTTCTTGTATATTCTGTGTGCTGTGTGTCTGATACTTTGCTGCTGTGGCACACACATTTCCCAATTTGGGAATAAACTTCCATGTCTCCATCTATGTGGTCTAGACGTGTAATTAATGCCCCGCCTCAGTGAGGATGACTGCTCCCATGCAGCTGCTGTATGGTGACTAACTTCCTGTAGAATAAAGGACTGTGTTCATGTTGATGGAGAACAGACAGCTGACCTCATGGAGAACTGAACAGGACGTGAATAATAACGTATAGAATTCTGTCTCAGTGGCTCATTGTCTCCGTCCTCTGCTGGAAATGGAACAATGGAACGTTTTATTTTAGTAATGCTGCTGGGGAAGTCCCATCGGACACAAAGGAGAGACTCATAACCATAATATCTGCTTCTGGGGGTCATGGTTAATATCTGCAGAACATATTTAAGATATTAAGTGAACTGTAGAGGTAGATGACTGTAACATACTGCATGAGGTAGTAGTAGTAGTAGTACTGGTTAATATCTGCAGAACATATTTAAGATATTAAGTGAACTGTAGAGGTAGATGACTGTAACATACTGCATGAGGTAGTAGTAGTAGTAGTAGTACTGGTTAATATGTGCAGAACATATTTAAGATATTAGGTGAACTGTAGAGGTAGATGACTGTAACATACTGCATGAGGTAGTAGTAGTAGTAGTAGTACTGGTTAATATGTGCAGAACATATTTAAGATATTAGGTGAACTGTAGAGGTAGATGACTGTAACATACTGCATGAGGTAGTAGTAGTAGTAGTAGTACTGGTTAATATGTGCAGAATATATTTAAGATATTAGGTGAACTGTAGAGGTAGATGACTGGAACATACTGCATGAGGTAGTAGTAGTAGTAGTACTGGTTAATATCTGCAGAATATATTTAAGATATTAAGTGAACTGTAGAGGTAGATGACTGTAACATACTGCATGAGGTAGTAGTAGTAGTAGTAGTACTGGTTAATATCTGCAGAACATATTTAAGATATTAAGTGAACTGTAGAGGTAGATGACTGTAACATACTGCATGATAAACAGCTGCTTCTCTTTCTAACTGCAAACTTCCTGACTCCACCCCATCCTGACTCAGACTGAGAGGATGGGGGGAGGTGTACATTTACTTTGAGTCATTTGATACCACGTGCTCCCCCCACTAAGTTCCCTCCATGTTGTTCTCTGATTACAGGATCAGGTCCAGACAGGCTTTGTGGCGCCGTGCACATTAACTCGCGTGTCAGCTGAATCTCCTGTTTTATTTGCTTCACTTCTCTAATGTTTGAGAAGCAGGATGTTGTTCAAAAGTCAACAAGACCTTAAATAAAGGGTTATGGTTTATGATCTTTGTGTTGTAATGGATATAAAGAGAGAAAAATCAGACTTCACTTTGATATAACTTGCTGTTTTAAAAAGAGACGTTGACCTGGACCAGGCTCAACTATTTCTAACAACAGGCTTAATGATTGGTTTTGTTGTCCATGATTAATGTTGCTGGGAACTTGGCCCAGGTTTAGACTCCCTTTGTGTGCTTTTTGTCTGCTGTTACCTGGCCGGTTGCCTGGAGCTGAGGGGTGTTGGTCCGGTTGAGCGACATCAGACCTGCATCAACAGGACTAGGACTTGGACACCGTCCAGGTTCCTCCGGCTGTGGTTACCCTAGAGAAGGCGTGGTGTTTTCTTGATCAACAGACATGTAGCAACAGACTCAACAGCTCCACTTCTACAGAAACGAAACTTACTCTTCTCAAACAGGTCTGAGTGTGTTCCTGAAATATTGGACATGTTGGACTAAAGTGTCTACTTTACATTCTAGATTGAGTCCAGCACAGCAACGCCTCACCAGTTTCAGCGGTTTAAGGCCGCGTCTTTACAAAACCTCGCAGACTCTCCGGTTACAGTCGCCCAGGCTGCAGTTGGGTTTGTATACGCCGACCCCATCGCCCCGTCCTCATCGCCGCGTCCTCATCGCCCCGTCCGCATCGCCGCGTCCGCATCGCCCTGTCCTCATCGCCCCGTCCGCATCGCCCCGTCCGCATCGCCCCGTCCGCATCGCCCCGTCCGCATCGCCCCGTCCTCATCGCCCCGTCCTCATCGCCCCGTCCGCATCGCCCCGTCCGCATCGCCCCGTCCGCATCGCCCCGTCCGCATCGCCGCGTCCGCATCGCCCTGTCCGCATCGCCGCGTCCGCATCGCCGCGTCCTCATCGCCCCGTCCGCATCGCCGCGTCCGCATCGCCCTGTCCTCATCGCCCCGTCCGCATCGCCCCGTCCGCATCGCCCCGTCCGCATCGCCCCGTCCGCATCGCCCCGTCCTCATCGCCCCGTCCTCATCGCCCCGTCCGCATCGCCCCGTCCGCATCGCCCCGTCCGCATCGCCCCGTCCGCATCGCCCCGTCCGCATCGCCCCGTCCGCATCGCCGCGTCCGCATCGCCCTGTCCGCATCGCCGCGTCCGCATCGCCCTGTCCTCATCGCCCCGTCCGCATCGCCGCGTCCTCATCGCCCCGTCCGCATCGCCCCGTCCTCATCGCCCCGTCCTCATCGCCCCGTCCGCATCGCCCCGTCCGCATCGCCCCGTCCGCATCGCCCCGTCCTCATCGCCCCGTCCTCATCGCCCTGTCCGCATCGCCCTGTCCTCATCGCCCCGTCCGCATCGCCCCGTCCGCATCGCCCCGTCCGCATCGCCCCGTTGAGGTTGGACATGTGGAGCGGCTTTAGCTGTGTTCAAAGAATGAAAACGATGAATATATGAAAGTAACACAGGATCATAATGTAGCAACATAAAGTATTTTATTGGAATAAGATAGAAGAGTAAAACAGCTTAAGGTGCAATAAGGAATCTGAATATTAAAAATGAGTCTTCATCACGTCTCTGATCAACATTATTTCCTCCACTGACTCATATTCAATAATCACTTTTGTATAATTCACATTTCATAACATTTCCTTTACCAGACATCATATTATTCTATTTGATAGATAATAAAAAGTTAAACAGTTTTTAGTATTTAGAGAGGACTCGTCCTATATGTCCCCTGAGATATTCTAAGCTGCATCACATGCTTTTATAATAACATTAAATACAAATATGAAATGTACTATCACCAAAACACACAAGCAGATACATGCTGAAGAGCTTCCTACACCTGGTTATGAGCTCGGTCAGCTGATATTTCAGACTGAAGGAACATCATTTCCTGTCCAAAGCGTGCTGTAATATATCAGCTGGGCTGAAGTAATGGATTACATTTGCTCATGTAATGCAGTATTTGTGTGTACTGCTGCTGAGTTCCTGTCTGAACATCTCTGTGGTTTCTGATTGGTTCTGCTCTTAAAGAACATTTTAATGTTAACTTATTGTCATCTGAGCCCAGTTTCAGGTATCCAATAAGTACCCTGACTTTGTTTTTTACTACAATTCTTTCACAGTAAAAGTACTTTTAGTTAAGTAACATTGGTTTTTCTTTGAAGCAACTTTTACTCAAGTAAAATATTGTAGTTCTCTAAAGGTGAAGTTAATCTGAAGTGAATCTCTCTTTGTCTGACCCTCCTCTGGGACCACCTCATCATGGGAGACCCTACAGGAGCTCAGAGCTCCAGATAATACAGATCCCAGACTCGGGTACACAAACCCCTCCACCATCGTTAAGGTGGAGATTCACGGAGGGGAAATATTTGGTTTCTTTAAAGTAACATCATTTTTACTTGAGTAAAATGTATTTGTACTAACAGTACTTTTCCTTAAAAACAGCAGATGTAACCATGACCTCACACCCAGAGACAGAGAAGTCTTGAATATACGACACGTGAGAAGACAGTCAGGTGTGATTAGCTCTGTGAGTTGTCAGACGAGCTTTTCACCCGATGCTTCATCAGCAGCATCAGCAGGCGGTCCTGATCTCTTGTCCTTATGTCTTATAGACGTCAGGACACCAGCCACTGCAGCTACAAGAAGCAGACCACCTGCAGAACCTACTACCAGTCCATGGTGTCGGTCTCCAGAAGAGGAGGGTCCATCCTCAGGGACACCATTCTTTGGGTTTTCATCCTTGGAGGAACCGCTGTCTGAACCTGAAGTAGAATAAAACACATGAGTCAGTAAATGTGTTCTAGAGGAGCAGCCTTCATCCTCTCTGATGGTTGAAACTGTAGAAAAACACCCAGAGAGAGACTACCTCACCTGTAACCTGTAGAAAAACACCCAGAGAGAGACTACCTCACCTGTAACCTGTAGAAAAACACCCAGAGAGAGACTACCTCACCTGTAACCTGTAGAAAAACACCCAGAGAGAGACTACCTCACCTGTAACCTGTAGAAAAACACCCAGAGAGAGAGACTACCTCACCTGTAACCTGTAGAAAAACACCCAGAGAGAGAGACTACCTCACCTGTAACCTGTAGAAAAACACCCAGAGAGAGACTACCTCACCTGTAACCTGTAGAAAAACACCCAGAGAGAGACTACCTCACCTGTAGAAAAACACCCAGAGAGAGACTACCTCACCTGGCTCTGTAACCTGCAGACGGATGATTGTGATTGGCTCAGAGTCGATGTTGGCTCTCTTTGTACGTTTCGAACCTTCCTTCTTAACTCGACACTCGTATGTTCCATTGTCGTGTCCGCTCACATTCTTCAGAGTTAAAGATGCGTTTCCGTCCTTCAGATCTCTGTACACCAGCTCCACCCTGTCCTTAAAGGATGGATGCTGGTGGTATGGATCCAGGTGTCCATCGATGTTTAAGAGGACGTAGTCTGGCTTCAGGTCCGGTCTGGTCCACTCTACAGCACTAATGGAGGAATCAGCTAACTCACATCGCAGAATGGCCTTATCTCCAGATTTTAATGTTACCTGAACCATGTCTGAAAAACAACAATAAAAAAACTTGATGTTATTTCAAAAGCCAGGACACTGCAGAAAACTAATTTCACAAAATCAATAGTTTCAAAACTAATTGAGTTGTAAATTGTCATCACTTGTAAAATTCTATTCAAAGCAAGACTTAACCCTCTGGAACCGAGAGGGTCATGCACGACCAAAAAGAGCACCTCTGATTCATATTTTAATAATTTAATAACCATAAAAGACAGAAATTTACTGATTTTTGCAGCTAACAGCTGACAGGCTACGGAGGTCTCTTCGGGGTCTTTCTAGCCGCTACAGGTGATTTTTTTATCTAGCCTGGAACTTGGGCCTTTTTTGGGGTTGTGGAGCGTTGAGCAAATCCAAAATGTTACATCCAAGATTTATCCACTTGATAATAATCCATAATTTATCCCGTTTAGCTCCATAGATCCTCTCTGTCTGTGTGCCGTGACTTTCGTTTGTATAGGGAAGTGAAGGCATTATGCCCATATATGGGCGACAACGAGAGCAAAGCTTATAGAGTGGGAAAGATAGTAATCCTCCAAGTCAAACTAGTCTAGAATGTGATCAAAGATATTATATAGCGGAGAAGTGTTTTAGAGGAGATTGGCTGAGCTTGTACTGCTCTGTGAGTGATATCAATATCAGGGCTGTAGTCAAGACGACCTTTGTCAAGTCCAAGATAAGTCCAAGACCAGGACTAGTCGAGTCCAAGTCAAGACCGAGTACAAAGAGGTTCGAGTCCAAGACAAGACCGAGTCCAAAAAGGTTTGAGTCCGAGTCAAGACCGAGTCCAGGACAGAAAAAATTGTCTTATGCATGACAGTATCATATATAATCCAAAGAAAACAGAATAATAATACCTCATAATAGCAGTGTTAGAACTGCTACTGCTACAGTAGGTACTAGTACTGAGCATTAGAACTGCTACTGCTACAGTAGGTACTAGTACTGAGCATTAGAACTGCTACTGCTACAATAGGTACTAGTACTGAGCATTAGAACTGCTACAGTAGGTAATAGTACTGAGCATTAGAACTGCTACTACTACAGTAGGTACTAGTACTGAGCATTAGAACTGCTACTGTAGGTACTAGTACTGAGCATTAGAACTGCTACAGTAGGTACTAGTACTGAGCATTAGAACTGCTACTGCTACAGTAGGTACTAGTACTGAGCATTAGAACTGCTACAGTAGGTACTAGTACTGAGCATTAGTACTGATACTGCTACAGTAGGTACTAGTACTGAGCATTAGAACTGCTACAGTAGGTACTAGTACTGAGCATTAGAACTGCTACAGTAGGTACTAGTACTGAGCATTAGTACTGATACTGCTACAGTAGGTACTAGTACTGAGCATTAGAACTGCTACAGTAGGTACTAGTACTGAGCATTAGAACTGCTACAGTAGGTACTAGTACTGAGCATTAGAACTGCTACAGTAGGTACTAGTACTGAGCATTAGTACTGATACTGCTACAGTAGGTACTAGTACTGAGCATTAGAACTGCTACTGTAGGTACTAGTACTGAGCATTAGAACTGCTACAGTAGGTACTAGTACTGAGCATTAGAACTGCTACTACTACAGTAGGTAATAGTACTGAGCATTAGAACTGCTACAGTAGGTACTAGTACTGAGCATTAGTACTGATACTGCTACAGTAGGTACTAGTACTGAGCATTAGAACTGCTACAGTAGGTACTAGTACTGAGCATTAGAACTGCTACAGTAGGTACTAGTACTGAGCATTAGAACTGCTACAGTAGGTACTAGTACTGAGCATTAGTACTGATACTGCTACAGTAGGTACTAGTACTGAGCATTAGAACTGCTACAGTAGGTACTAGTACTGAGCATTAGAACTGCTACAGTAGGTACTAGTACTGAGCATTAGAACTGCTACTGCTACAGTAGGTAATAGTACTGAGCATTAGTACTGATACTGCTACAGTAGGTACTAGTACTGAGCATTAGAACTGCTACAGTAGGTACTAGTACTGAGCATTAGAACTGCTACAGTAGGTACTAGTACTGAGCATTAGAACTGCTACAGTAGGTACTAGTACTGAGCATTAGAGCTGCTACTGCTACAGTAGGTACTAGTACTGAGCATTAGAACTGCTACTGCTACAGTAGGTACTAGTACTGAGCATTAGAACTGCTACAGTAGGTACTAGTACTGAGCATTAGAACTGCTACTGCTACAGTAGGTACTAGTACTGAGCATTAGAACTGCTACTGCTACAGTAGGTACTAGTACTGAGCATTAGAACTGCTACTGTAGGTACTAGTACTGAGCATTAGAACTGCTACTGCTACAGTAGGTACTAGTACTGAGCATTAGAACTGCTACTGTTACAGTAGGTACTAGTACTGAGCATTAGAACTGCTACTGCTACAGTAGGTACTAGTACTGAGCATTAGAACTGCTACTGTTACAGTAGGTACTAGTACTGAGCATTAGAACTGCTACAGTAGGTACTAGTACTGAGCATTAGAACTGCTACAGTAGGTACTAGTACTGAGCATTAGAACTGCTACTGTTACAGTAGGTACTAGTACTGAGCATTAGAACTGCTACAGTAGGTACTAGTACTGAGCATTAGAACTGCTACAGTAGGTACTAGTACTGAGCATTAGAACTGCTAAATGACAACATAGCTTCACTCCAGATGTAGAAATGAAGTGAGCAGTATTACAGAGTGTAGCCCTATGGTTGGTTTATGGCTTCCCTAAAAAATATTGTATTCTACTGTTATTTACTGGCCATTGATTGGGTCATGAAGACATCCACTGCGGGAAAGCGGAACGGCATTCAGTGGACACTATGGTCACAACTGGATGACCTAGACTTCGCGGACGACCTGGTCCTACTCTCTCATACTCAGCAGCAGATGCAGGAAAAGACCAGCATAGTGTCAGAAAACTCCTCACACCTTGGCCTTAGCATCCACCAAGGGAAGAGCAAAATCCTGAAGGTTAACTCAGCCAACACATCACCCATCATGCTAAATGGTGAAGTGATAGAAGAGGTGGACGATTTCACCTACCTTGGCAGCATTGTCAATAAGCAGGGCGGAACCGACGCAGAGGTGAGAGCACGTATTGGTAAGGCCAGAGTAGCCTTTTTCCAACTTAAGAACGTTTGGAGCTCAAGAGACTTCTCCATCAAAACAAAGATCAGGGTCTTCAATACCAATGTTAAGCCAGTGCTGTTGTATGGCGCCGAAACATGGAGGACCACCATTACCACCAACAGGAAGATTCAGACATTCATCAACACATGTCTGCGACGCATTTTACGGATCCGCTGGCCTGATACCATCAGCAACCAAGAACTGTGGAAACGAACAAATCAACAACCGACCGATGAAGAGATCATCCAGAGGCGCTGGAGATGGCTAGGACACATCCTCCGCAAGCCGGCTTCAAGCACCACCAGGCAATCTCTTTCCTGGAACCCTCAGGGGAAGAGAAAAAGGGGTCGACCCCGAAACAGCTGGCGTCGAGACCTGGACGCTGAAGTCAAGAGAACAGGCCACTCTTGGGGACAGCTGGAGAAAATCGCACAGGACCGGAGTGCCTGGAGAACCCTTGTCGGCGGCCTATGCCCCAGGAGGGGTAACAGGCGATGATGATGATGATGACTGTTATTTGGACGTGGGTTAATAGGAAATACATGTATTTATACATGTATAAATACATGTTTTTTCAGAAAACATTAAAGTTTGGTTAAACAACAATGAACAGAGTGTAATTTAACTTGTTTTTATTTTAAAATAAATATATGTAATTCATGAATATAATTCATAAGAACATTGTTAACAGTATACTTTTGTTACTTAACAGTGCAAACATTTGTACAATGTTGAATCCTTCAAAAGCTTTTTTTAACAATGTCTAACAGGAAAAACAAATATCTGTAAATTATCAACAAACTTTTAGAGTCTAACATTCTGTCTGCAGGGGAGGTTTAAAACTATTCAGTTTTACAAAAGTGTTTTGTTACACTTACTACCACCTCATCGCTGGGTGCTAGATAAGACTCTGAGACACCACAATACTGCATTAATGTAACCTGCACAATTGGTCTATCTTCATAATAATAATAATAATAATACATTTTATTTAACAGCGCCTTTCTCAACACTCAAGGTCGCTTTACAGACAAAAAAGCGAGATACAGGGAACAGAATAGTGAAAGGAGTTATAACAAAACAAAACAAAACAAAACAAAACAAAACAAGGCAAAACAAAACAAAACAAAACAAAACAAAACAAAACAAAACAAAACAAAACAAAACAAAACAAAACAAAACAAGGCAAAACAAATTACAGGGACAGTGTATTT
This sequence comes from Etheostoma nigrum, assembly GCA_029931835.1. Lineage (NCBI taxonomy): Eukaryota > Metazoa > Chordata > Actinopteri > Perciformes > Percidae > Etheostoma > Etheostoma nigrum. The sequence continues at coordinate 21,907,791 of CM057255.1, read as the reverse complement.
ACAAATAAGCAAGCTGGAACAGATGGGTTTTGAGTCTAGTTTTGAACAGGGGGAGAGAGTTGATATTGCGGAGGTCAGGTGGGAGTGAGTTCCAGAGCTGGGGAGCAGAGCGGCTGAAGGCTCTGGTCCCCATGGTGACAAGTCCAGCTGGGGGGACAGTGAGGTGGATAGAGGAGGAGGATCTGAGGGAGCGGGAGGGAACGGCGATGTGAAGGAGTTCTGATAGATATGGAGGAGCAAGGTTATGGATGGCTTTGAAAGTATAGAGAAGGATTTTAAATTGTATTCTGAATTGAACTGGAAGCCAATGGAGCTGCTGAAGGACAGGGGTTATATGATGAGAAGACGGGGTTCTGGTGATGACACCAGCTGCTGAAGGACAGGGGTTATATGATGAAGAAGAAGGGGTTCTGGTGATGACACCAGCCGCTGAGTTCTGAAGAAGTTGAAGTTTATGGAGGGATTTTTGAGGAAGGCCAAAAAGAAGGGAGTTACAGTAATCAAGGCGGGAGGTGATGAGGCTGTGGATAAGGATGGAGGCAGTGTGAGTGGTAAGGGACGGACGGAGGCGGTTAATGTTGCGTAGGTGGAAGTATGCAGACCGGCAGATATTATTTATGTGTGACTGAAAGGAGAGGGAGGAGTCAAGGATGACACCCATATTCATCATTACTATTTAAGCAGTTGCACATTTTTGTATTCCCAACTTGTTTATATTCAAATATTTGTTCTTGTATTTTATCCTAGTATCATTTCATGTATATTGTATCCTAGTATTTCATTATATTTATATTCTGTGCTGTGGGACTGATTTTGCTGCTGGAACTATCTATCTATCTAGCCTTAACATCAACAGAAAAGGTGCAGAAGTTAAACCAGATCAAATGGTTTTACTCCTCCTTAACAGCCTAATGCACATCACATCCCCTCTACTGCTGTTTACCTCCCTCTTTTGCTCTCTGTCTCTCTCTCTCTCTCCATCTGTCTCTCTCTCTCGCTCTCTGTCTCTCTCTCTCTCTCCATCTGTCTCTCTCTCTCGCTCTCTGTCTCTCTCTCTCTCTCCATCTGTCTTTCTCTCTCTCTCTCCATCTGTCTCTCTCTGTCGCTCTCTGTCTCTCTCCATCTGTCTCTCTCTCTCGCTCTCTGTCTCTCTCCATCTGTCTCTCTCTGTCGCTCTCTGTCTCTCTCCATCTGTCTCTCTCTGTCGCTCTCTGTCTCTCTCCATCTGTCTCTCTCTCTCGCTCTCTGTCTCTCTCTCTCTCTCCATCTGTCTCTCTCTCTCGCTCTCTGTCTCTCTCTCTCTCTCCATCTGTCTCTCTCTCTCGCTCTCTGTCTCTCTCTCTCTCTCGCTCTCTGTCTCTCTCTCCATCTGTCTCTCTCTCTCGCTCTCTGTCTCTCTCTCTCTCTCTCCATCTGTCTCTCTCTCTCGCTCTCTGTCTCTCTCTCTCTCGCTCTCTGTCTCTCTCTCTCTCTCCATCTGTCTCTCTCTCTCGCTCTCTGTCTCTCTCTCTCTCTCTCGCTCTCTGTCTCTCTCTCTCTCTCCATCTGTCTCTCTCTCTCGCTCTCTGTCTTTCTCTCTCTCTCCATCTGTCTCTCTCTCGCTCTCTGTCTCTCTCTCTCTCCATCTGTCTCTTTCTCGCTCTCTGTCCCTTTTTAAAAATTACTGCGTTAGAAACAGCGTTCTTGATCACTCTTATATTTCATCAACTGAAAAAGTCGAAAACAACAATTGTTAACATTACATAATACTTCATGTAGTCCTACATTTTGAAATCTCACATGAAAAATAGGTATTTTACACTCATTATCATAACAAATTAGATTTTTTTAATTAAAGTAAATAGGCCTAATGAATCTGGGTTTCAAACACATTCACCATAACAACACAGGTCAGATATAAAGTCTACATGAGTCTTTTTCCCAGTCAGAGCTGATACTTACCAGAAGCTGCTTCAGACAGAAGGAACAACAGGAGCAGGAATGGAGCCATGAGAGCGGAGGGAGATCTGCTGCTGTCAGGAGGTATGAAAAGCTGCAGCTATGTACTGGATATATACGTGGGAGGAGCTCACTGCAGCGCTAGTTACAGGAAAGCATTTCAGGGCTTGGCGCTGCCAATGTTTGGTTGCAGCTTTAAGTGTTTCTATTTCCACATAAACACTTAAAGCTGCAGTGCTCTCTGTGCACCTTGTCAGATCTGGGATCTGATCATAAAGAATCAGTTCAGTCAGAGTAGTAACAGACGGTCAACAATTTCTTTTCTTTTTAAGATATTTTGTTGTTGGCATTCAGGCCATTATTTTGACAGAACAGCTGAAAACATGAAAGGGGAGAGAGAGAAGGGGGAAATTCAATTTCATTTTATTTATAGTATCACTTCATAACAAGCATTATCTGGAGACCCTTTACAGATAGAGCAGGTCTAGACCACACTCCAGAATCTACAGATAGAGCAGGTCTAGACCACACTCCAGAATCTACAAGGACCCAACAGGTCTAGTAGTTTCCTCCAGAGCAAGCAACAGGGCGACAGTGGAGAGGAAAAACTCCTTTTAGGCAGAAACCTCGGTCAGACCCAGACCCAGACCCAGACCCAGACCCAGACCTAGACCCAGACCCAGGCCCAGGCCCAGACCTAGACCCAGGCCCAGACCTAGACCCAGGCCCAGACCCAGACCCAGGCTCTTGGTAGGCGGTGTCTGACGACCGGTTGGGGTTACAATGAAGAGTGGCAATAACAGTCCCAAAAAATAGTGGTTTGTAGTAGTTCTTTGTAGTAGTTCATGGCATAGCAGGGCACTGTGCAGCATTACAAGGCCCAGCAGGACGTAGCAGGACGTAGCAGGACGTAGCAGGACGTAGCAGGACGTAGGAGGGCACAGAAGGACGTAGCAGGACGTAGCAGGACGTAGGAGGGCACAGCAGGACGTGTAGTGGGACCATGGCGACAGCATAAGGACTCCGGGGAATGACTCCCCAGAGCTAGGTTAGTAACTAGGTTAGTAACTAGGTTAGTAACTAGGTTAGTAACAAGCATTTCTGGGACATAGATGCACATAAATAGAAAGATAGAAAGATAGGAGAGAGGAGCTCAGTGTGTTGAAGGAAGTCCCCCAGCTGTCTAAAACTATTACAGCATAACTAAGAGAGACAGGGTAAAGAGAGGAGCCTGGTCAGGCTAGAACTCTCCCCAACCGGATCGGGCTGTATGCCAAGTCTCCCTTTAGTTTATTATATTATTGATTATATGATAGATAAATCTGACAACTATGACGAGAAGCAGGTGGGCCTGAGCCAGCCCTAACTATAAGCTTTATCAAAGAGGAAAGTCTTAAGCCTACTCTTAAATGTGCAGTCGGAAAGACATGCAGCAAAGGCGTCGAGGAGTGAACCTCTATATATGGGCGCAAGCTATATACCAACTGAGCTTTTAGGACATTAATATGGGTTGGACAAAATAATGGAAACACCTGTCAGTGTAACACATTACACTTCAACAGCAGCACAAACTACATTGTCCACAATGACTCATCAACACAAACTGAATCCTTCATTTTTCTGACAGGGCTGTAACTCGGCTTCAGTTGTATCTAATAAACTGTAACAGTAAGTCCTGCAGTGTATTATAAAGCTCACCACTGTCCATTAAACTGGTAAGAAATTGCTGATTAGAAAACATGTTGTCTTCCCCTCCCCACTGTGAACAGATATGAACCTGTCCCCGGTCCACGAGGCCCCCTGCTGGACTCAGAGTGTTCCTGGTATCTGTTCACCAACAGCTGTCTACACTGAGCATGTGCAGCTGACAGATACACAACCCACAAACTTTCGGCTACTTTTTGCACTTTACACGGAGACCTGTCCTCTAATAACAAACACAAACACACTAAACCTCAATAAAACTACTGAAATTATTATTATTATTATTATTATTCCAATCTGTCTCTATGGTAGTGCTTGCTAGGTGTCTCCAGGACCTCATTGTGCCATGATGACTCTGATACACACACACACACACACACACACACACACACAGTATGTCTCACTATCTTTGTGGGGACCCGTCATTGACATACTGCATTCCCTAGCCCCTCACCATCACAACGAACCCCCTAACCTTAACCCTTACCCTCACCCTAACCCTAACTTAATTCTAACCCTAACCCTAAAACAGAGTCTTAACCCTCAAACAGTCCTTTAAAGTTGGGGGGTCCAGCCTTTTGGCCCCACAAAGCTGTCGGGACCCCGCAAGTATAGTGGACCCCCGGTTATTGGACCCCATGAATGTAGTTAAACAAGTACACACACACAAAACAATATCAGCATTACTGTTGCTGCGGTTACAGTTTTTCTCAATTGCTAAAACACTTTTGATCGCAACTCAGAGTCAAAGAGGAAAGATTACAGGTTGGCATATATCCAGACACATTCAATGTTGATTACTCTAAGTAATGATTTACTGTAGTGGCCTAAATCACTTTTTCCGTATCACTTACAAAGCTATATCTATTTCTACAGAGGTTTTTTCAACTGGATACAATGGAAAGACCCTATGAATACATCTACATGGATGAAGCTGTGTTTAATGTCACCAAAAGGAGAAGGAGACACTACAACACTCACCAGCTCCTCATTTCCCTCAATCACATGTAAGATGCTCTGTTAGGACAGCAGGATGAGCATCCCATCTCTGTTGTTGTTTGGGACCATGTGAGTTTTCACAGAGCCCTTCAGGTTAGAGAGTGGTTCAATATGTTTTATCAATGTTTGCCTTCCACCTTCTCCCCTTTCTTAAACCCCATTGAGGAATTCTTCTCCTCATGGTGGTGGAAGGTATATGAACGCCAACCTTACACCAGGGTAAATCTCCTGCAAGCCATGGGACTTGCCAGTGGTGACATAGGTGTGGAGGCATGCCCAGCCTGGATACTGCATGCCAGGGGTTTTTCCCCAGTTGCCTGGCCAGACAAAATGTGGCCTGTGATGTGGATGAAGTCCTGTGGCCTGACCCAGTATGGAGACATGATGCTGTGGCTGAGTAATGCACTTATTTGTATATTTTTGTACTTTATTTTTACATGGGCTTACTGTACACAAGTGGCAAACGCATATGATTTATGTTTGTTTTTACAAGTGCTACGTGTAAATGCATAAGATTGCTGTTTTGTCTTTTTGTACAAGTGCTAAATGCACAGGTTTTTTTTGTTTTGCAACATGCATTTAGCCTACCGTGAACAATAAACATTTATTTCTCCAGCTTCATGTCCTGAGCATTAGTGTTTTGATTTTGATTGACTCGGGGTACGATTTGACAACATAGTTCAGTTTTGAGCTCAGATTGAACTGTTTTGAGGTGAAAGTTTGGTTTGACAAGAATAGTCTGAGGTTTTGTGATTATAGCTTGAATATCGGGTTTTGTGTTCACAGTTTAGAGAAAAGGAGAGCAGCTTTCAAGAAATGTTATGTTCTCAAGGGGGGCTATCGGAGGACATTATGATTGTCATTACACCCTAGTAAGGGTTACTGGGGTTACTGGACACAAAGGGTGACATTATTGCATTTATTTTTGCATTTTGTGTTACATGGCTTTTGTGTGAAATGTGTTATATAAATAAAGATTGATTTATTGATTGAGTGATCGACAACTAAGGTCTAGGTGTGAATCTGCCCTTTTGTGTTCAGAGGTTACATCTTGTCCTCGTATCCGTGTGGGTTTCCTCTGACAGCTCAAACACATGCAGGTTCATCAGAGACTCTCAGCATTTGTCTGCATGTGTCCAGCTGTGACCAACATCAGCTGTACCTATTCTTTGTTAGGATGTTTTAAAGGCCATCTGTTTTCTCCTACTCGGTTTTTTCTGACATACAAAATACAAAGAGACAAAACTAAAAAAAGCTATTTCCTGCTAACTGCTTGTCAGAAAACCAGTGACACGTGATGAGGAAGGAGGAGGGCTCCACTCGGGGGGGCTGGTTAGACGCTAATGCTCTGATCTCTCAGATGACCAACATGGAGGACTGGTCTCTGCTGCTGCTGCTGGGTGAGTTACACTGAATAATTGAGTGTTTATCTCCAAGGTCAGTTTTATAACATGTCTGCGGTTTATAGAGCAGTAAGTTGAAGGGTGACAGATGTATGCAAAAACTAGATTACAGCTTAGACAATAGAGTATGAACTTTGATATTTTCCTCCGATAATTATCTAATATCAATAGAGATAATGTTTCTTGTTTTAAGTGTTCAACTTTACACAATATCTTAAATCAAGCAAGTTTGTCAAGGTAAATGATGGACAATTTCACTTGTTTTGAGAACCTTTTCCCTCAGATTTAATGTTTTTATCTTGTTTTTAGACTCCCTTTTTTTGCAGTGCAGTTGTTTTTTGGTGCACTAAAACCAGAGTTCTGTTTAGATGTCTTGTTGCATACTAAACTAACCTTTTTTTCTCTTTAGTTCTGGTCTCACTGCTGATCTGCACAACAAACCAAGGTCAGTAAAACGTCTTTTGTGACGGCTGAAAAGTTATTAACTCACTGATGATTAGAAAGGTTAGTGTTTACGGTGGGGCATTAGGGCAAAGAGAAAGAAAATAGGAGACAATGTGGAAGTGTTGAAAATAAAGTTACAATACATTTTTGACAATACGGTCGAACTTTGCCAGACGTATTAAATAAAACAGGAGGAAAATTTTAATTATGTAACATTATTTTAAGGGATATAATCAAAATAAGAATAAACTTCTCAGACGCCTCGCAGGTGTTATGTAAGGTGAGACCCAGAACACAGAGATACAACGAAAAGATAACAGAAAAGTGGTTTAATGTTTGTAACGGCAAGTCCAAATAAACAGGTGGCAGGTCGGAGGGATGGCGGAAGGCAGCTTGGGGGAATCTGTGCGGAGAGGCAAAAAAGACACGGTGAACACGAGAACAAAAACAAACACGAGAGTAAATGCTGGCGAGATCAAGTTTAACGGAAACTGAGAGCCAAGTTACCACGAATGAGTAGGTAACGATCTGGCGCCGACGTGGTGGGTAGCCCGGGCTTATGAATGTCAGGAGGTGATGAGATGATGGGTAACAGCTGAGCAGAAGATGGAATAGGTGATGTAACCACGCCCCCTAGGCAGGTACGCCCTCACAGCCAGCCAGAAGACGCAGCAAAACAGGAAAGTAGGCCAACGGTAGGGGGGAGGACAGCAGACCACAACAGTACCCCCCCCTCAACGGGCGCCCCCACGCGCCCCACCAGGCTTGTCGGGATGGTCCCGATGAAAGTCAGCGACCAGCTGAGGGTCCAGGATAAACCCCCGGGGGATCCACGACCGCTCTTCCGGCCCATAGCCTTCCCAGTCCACCAGATACTGCAGCCCCCTACCACGCCGCCGGGCGTCCAGGAGCCGACTGACAGTGTAGGCCGGGTGGTCATCAATCAGGCGTACCGGCGGGGGTGGATCACCCGGAGGACAGAGGGGGCTGGAGGACACCGGCTTCAGTTGCGAAACGTGGAACGTGGGGTGGACCCGCATGGCGGCTGGCAGCTTCAGCCGGACAGCCGCAGGGTTCACCACCGCTTCAATCACAAAAGGTCCCAGGTACCGAGGGGAGAGCTTCCGCGCCTCGGTGTGCAGAGGAATGTTCCTGGAGGAAAGCCATACCTGCTGGCCAGGCAGGAACGTAGGGGCCGGGTTCCTATGCTTGTCAGCACCCCTCTTATTCCGTTCAGCAGTCCGAAGAAGGGAGTCCCGGGCCTCCGTCCACACCCGGTGACAGCGTCGAAGGTTGTCCTGGACAGAGGGCACAGACAGGTCCTTCTCCTGCGCCGGAAACAGGGGGGGTTGGTAACCCTGGCCCACCTCAAAGGGCGAGAGCCCCGTGGCGGACGTAACCAAGGCATTGTGTGCATACTCTATCCAAGGCAAGTGGTCAGCCCAGGTGGCGGGATTCTGGGCCGCCACACAGCGGAGGGATGTCTCCAGATCTTGGTTGGCCCTCTCCGTCTGACCGTTGGACTGCGGATGGTAACCTGAGGACAGACTGACAGAAGCACCCAGCGCAGTACAAAATTCCTTCCAAACACGGGATATGAACTGTGGACCTCTATCTGAAACAATATCCACAGGTATTCCATGGAGACGGAATACATGTTGGACTAGGAGGTCAGCCGTCTCACCAGCTGTGGGTAATTTAGGTAAAGCTATATAGTGGACAGATTTAGAGAATCTGTCCACAACGGTTAATATAGTATCATTACCTCTGGACATGGGCAAGCCGGTGACAAAGTCCAGAGCCACATGGGACCAAGGGCGGCCGGGAACAGGCAGCGGCAGCAGCAGGCCAGCGGGTTGCCGATGGGAGGCCTTACCCCGCGCACAGACAGAGCAGGCAGCAACGTAGGCCCGAACATCTGCATCCATGGCAGGCCACCAGAAGTGTCGTTTCACCAGCGTGGAAGTACGGTGCATCCCAGGATGACAGGCAAAGCGGGCGGTATGGACCCACTGCAGCACTTGGGACCGCACCGGAGCAGGCACGTAGAGCCGGTCAGCAGGACCGCCACCAGGTCCGGGATCCAGGCCCTGGGCAGCAGTAACCTGCGCTTCAATCTCCCAGCGAACTGCAGCGACGACACAGGTGGGCGGCAGCACCGTCTCGGGCTCGGCACCATCCTCCGGGTTGTCAAATTGCCGAGACAGTGCATCCGGCTTCACGTTCCGTGACCCCGGACGGTAGGTGAGGGTAAAGTCGAATCTACTGAAAAACAGGGCCCACCTGGCTTGCCGGGAAGTCAGCCTCTTGGTGGACTGGATGTAAGCCAGGTTCTTGTGGTCAGTCCATACCACAAACGGCTGCTCAGCCCCCTCCAAACAATGGCGCCACTCCTCCAGCGCCACCTTGACCGCCAGAAGCTCCCGGTTGCCCACATCATAGTTCCTTTCGGCCGGAGACAATTTCTTAGAGAGAAAAGCACAAGGGTGGAGCTTTTGGTCGGAGGGGGAGCGTTGGGACAGGACGGCACCCACCCCCGAGGCGGAGGCATCCACCTCCACGACGAACTGGAGCGAGAGGTCAGGGTGTTTCAGCACAGGCGGGGATGTGAACAGAGCCTTAAGATGTTCCATGGCCTGACCAGCGGCCGGAGACCAGTGAAACGGGACTTTGGGGGACGTGAGCCTAGTAAGGGGAGCCACTACCTGACTAAAATTGGCAATGAACCGGCGATAAAAATTGGCGAAGCCCAAAAATCGTTGCAACTGTTTACGGGTAGTGGGTGTGGGCCATTCAGCAACCGCCTTAGTCTTAGCAGGGTCCGCTGAAACCTGGCCGCTCTCAACAATGAATCCCAGAAACGGAACCGACTGGCGGTGGAATTCACATTTTTCGGCTTTCACGAAGAGTTTGTTCTCTAACAGCCGTTGGAGGACCTGGCGTACATGGGACACATGATCGGTAAATGAGGACGAAAACACCAGAATATCGTCAAGGTAAACAACTACAAATCGGTTGAGGAAGTCCCTCAACACGTCGTTAACCATACCTTGGAAAACCGCTGGGGCATTGGTTAGGCCGAACGGCATAACCAGATACTCGTAGTGACCTAACGGTGTATTGAAAGCAGTCTTCCACTCGTCCCCCTGTCGAATGCGGACCAGGTGGTAGGCGTTTCGAAGGTCCAACTTGGAAAAAACCGTCGCGCCTTGTAAAGGCTCGAACGTAGAGTTCATGAGCGGCAGGGGGTACGTGTTCTTTACCGTAATGTTGTTTAGTCCGCGGAAATCGATACAGGGGCGCAGAGATTTATCTTTCTTTTCCACGAAGAAAAACCCCGCCCCCAAAGGAGACGAGGACGGGCGGATAATGCCAGCAGCGAGAGAGTCACCGATGTAACGTTCCATAGTTTCTCTCTCGGGCCGTGACAGGTTGTAAAGCCGACTCTTAGGGTACGGGGAGTCGGGCTGAATGTCAATGGCGCAATCGTAAGGTCTATGAGGTGGCAGAGACATGGCCTTGTCTTTACTAAACACCTCTGCTAGATCGTGATACTCGGCTGGAATTGTTGACAGATCGGGAGGTGTGTCCACGGACGCGGGGATGCTCTCAGTGGGTGGAACAGCCGAGCCCAGGCACTCGGCGTGACAGCGATCACTCCAGCTGTGAACAGCATAACGCTGCCAGTCGATATGGGGATTATGCAGTTTCAACCAGGGGAAGCCGAGAATCAGTGGAGTAGTAGACGCGGACATGATTTTGAACTGGATAACTTCCCGGTGATTTCCCGACAATATCAAAGAAACCGGTACAGTTTGTTGAGTGACCCGGGCGAGTGTATGGCCGTTAACAGCCGTAACCCGAACGGGACTCGTTATAGGCACTACGGGAATGCCGGCTTGGGTGGCAAGACCGCAGTCGATAAAATTGTCCTCCGCACCGGAATCAATAAGGGCGGAGAGGGAAAGGGAAAGTGTCTGGTATTGTAATGTGGCAGGGACCAGTAACCGGGGCACAGTGGGCAGAACGTCAACCTCAGGACTCGCTAACACGCCCACGTTAGTTAGCGAGTCACGTCTTTTGGCCGGGTCGGGCAGTTGGCGACACGGTGGGAAGGATCGCTGCAGTACAGACACTCACCGGCCCGCATACGGCGTTGTCGTTCAGCGGGGGACAGCCGGGCACGACCCAGCTGCATCGCCTCATCCTCCTCCCTGGTGGCGTACACCGGGGTGACTGAGGGCGACAGCGGGGAGACGGTTGTCCGGGACCCCGACAACATCGCAGCTCGGTCAGGGGGGAGAGGTCGGCGACTCCTCGCTTGTTTCCTCTCCCTCATCCTGTTGTCTATACGGATAGCAAGAGACACAAGTTCGTCAAGAGTGGCAGGTTCATCCCGAACAGACAGTTCATCCTTAACAACATCACTCAAACCGTTAATAAAGGCACCCCGTAACGCCTCATCGTTCCACTTAGAGTCCGCTGCCAGCGTCCAGAAGTCAACCGAGTAATCCGCCACACCTCCAGTCCCCTGCCTGAGCGCTAGCAGCCGCCTCGAGGCACCCCCCACATGGTCAGGATGATCGAAAACAGTACGTAAATCCGAAGAAAAAGAGGCAAAAGTTATACCTGAGGGCAGGCGATTAGCACAAACCGCCTCAGCCCACGCCAGGGCTCGTCCCCTGAGCAGCCCCAGGGCGTAATGGACTTTAGCGGCATCAGTAGAAAAAGACAACGGTCGTTGTCTGAAGATAAGACCGCATTGGAGCAAAAATCCGCGACATTTATCCAGGTCACCAGAAAAAGGTTCCGGTGAGGTGATGGGGGGCTCACGGAGGGGTGTGGCGGCCGCCATACCTGTGGGAACAGACGGGGAGACAGAGGGAGTAGAGAGAGAAGGTGAGGGAACAACAGACAGCTTAGCGACTTGAGCCGTCAGCTGGGTTACTTGATTGATGAGCTGTTGATTGTTCTCCAGGAGTGACCGGATCAGTTGGTCGTGTTGCCCCAATAATGCACCCTGTGCCTGGATTGCCTGCTGGGCGTCGGTGTTCTCCGTAACCGGCGGTATCCCTGTGGAGTCCATGTTGGCCAGATCGTTCTCTTATGTAAGGTGAGACCCAGAACACAGAGATACAACGAAAAGATAACAGAAAAGTGGTTTAATGTTTGTAACGGCAAGTCCAAATAAACAGGTGGCAGGTCGGAGGGATGGCGGAAGGCAGCTTGGGGGAATCTGTGCGGAGAGGCAAAAAAGACACGGTGAACACGAGAACAAAAACAAACACGAGAGTAAATGCTGGCGAGATCAAGTTTAACGGAAACTGAGAGCCAAGTTACCACGAATGAGTAGGTAACGATCTGGCGCCGACGTGGTGGGTAGCCCGGGCTTATGAATGTCAGGAGGTGATGAGATGATGGGTAACAGCTGAGCAGAAGATGGAATAGGTGATGTAACCACGCCCCCTAGGCAGGTACGCCCTCACAGCCAGCCAGAAGACGCAGCAAAACAGGAAAGTAGGCCAACGGTAGGGGGGAGGACAGCAGACCACAACAGCAGGCATAAGCGCTTACAGGATCAACTCCCTTGCATCGGGTTGATTAACAGCTATTTCCTTTTGCACAAATGCAACTACCTTCTACAAGTTTGTGTGGTTTCCCCTTCTAATTCACTTTATTTGTCATTTCCCTAAATACTTGTATATTCAAAAGTCCGGCATGGGGCTCAGGACGCAGCCTGCAGGTGAAAGTTTCATTTTGCAAGAGGAGTCAGAGGTTTTGTAAAGAGTGCTTGAAGATGAAGTTTTCAGAAATTGTGTTTTAGCAATAGAGAAAAAACGTAAAAACTGAGCTGAAATATAAGAAGATGACGCCGGTGTAGGTGTTCTTCTGCTCTAGGTGTGGTAGCCCATCCTCCGTGGACCGGTTAGTTCAATAAGTAAGCTTTAGTGGGTCCAGGTTAGGGGTGCAAGATATATCAACTCAATATCGTTTGGAAATGTGGCAATAACTATGCAATATTTTGTGTATTTTGTGGAGCGATGCATCCCGTCCGTTGACTGTGTGGCTTGGTTGTGTTTGATTTAGAGCCCGCTTGAAATGCTGTTATTGGCCATGTTGCATTGGCCAGTTACTCGGCCCCTCGCACATGTTAGTGACGGTGAAACAATAGACAACAAAACGGAACAAATCAGAGAAGAGAAAGAAAAGTAGAGTCCTGTGTTCTCTTTATTTATAAATTATATACTGTCCAACCAGTACAACATGTCGTGTCCTATCCTGTAGACATGGCCCTTATTTATATATTCATGTTGGACCAGTCCAATGTGTCAGTTGAAGTAAACCTTGTGTATCGCAATTTCACATTTTGTCAAAATCGTGCAGCGCTAGTCCCAGTTAGCAGTAAAAACAGATTTTCATATGCTGCAAGACCAGCAACCAGTCAAAACACTTCATTAGTGTACGGCCAGATGTTTAAATTGTCTGCAAAAAATCTGTTGTTTGTGTTGCGTAGACCTTAAAATAATTCCCAGTTCATATGCTGCATTGTCCCCAGATGTAAAAGCAACATTCTGGGCTCCAAGCAGTCAACAAACTTCTGCAGTTACAGCCAAGGTTTCTGATTGGTGCGCCACTCGATGGTTTTAACCACAGTCAAATCATTAGTGCATTTATTAATGTAGCCAATGACAGACTCAGGATATTCCTGAAGGTCAGTGCCACTGTCTTATGTTGCTGCCTCTCTGAATTTTAGCATTAATTAAGAAGTCACAGAAAAGGAAATAGTAAGACATGTAGCCAGGTATTCTGCTGTGTGTTTAACACCAACTTTAGAGTTCAATTTGAAAACACACATTAAGCTCACTCACAGAGGAGAGGACAGACAAGGAGAAAGTATGAATACAATGAATGTGGACTAAATATAAGTTTATTACTAATTCAAATCAACGTCTATAACTGCATCTTTCTGCCCCCCCCTCCCCACCTCCAGTCTCTCTGACTGTGAGTCCCAGCAGCTCTCAGGTGTTTAAAGGACAGTCTGTCTCTCTGAGCTGTGAGGAGGACGACAGCTCTGCTGGATGGACTCTGAGGAGGAACACAACCAGAGAAACCAGGACTCAGTGTGGAGGGGGCTGGGGAAGTCCTGCTGGTTCCTCCTGTACCATCAGCAACATGGTCTCATGGTACAGTGGGGAGTACTGGTGTGAGTCCAGAGAGGGAGCAACCAGTACCAGCATCAGCATCACTGTCCCTGGTAAGATCAGACTGGGGGGTCAGGATTGATGAAGCTGTGTGTGAATGGATGACATGCTGTAGTGTGTCTCTGTGTTGAGGTGGACCAGTGATCCTGCAGAGTCCTGTCCTCCCTGTGACGGAGGGACAAGACCTCACTCTGCACTGTAGGACAAAGAACTCCTCCAACCTCCCAGCGTCTTTCTATAAAGATGGCTCCTTCATCAGGACTGAGCCTGCAGGTCACATGACCATCCCCCATGTCTCCAGGTCTGATGAAGGCCTCTACAGGTGCAGCATCAGCAGTGTTGGAGAGTCCCCCCCCAGCTGGGTCTCTGTCTCAGGTGAGACTGAATGATTAATTGCATTTGTTAATATGAGATTTTTTAAATCACAACCTGGGGCAACTCTACTGACCTTATCACCACTTCTAAAAACACCACAAAGCCATCTTTCATAGCTGCATGGCTTAAAAAAAGTGTCAACTCAGCGAAAAACCACCGGGCGGGGATCAATGTCCACACAGGAGACAGCTAACTCCACATGAACGTACTTCAAAACAGAACGTGGAAATGAGCCACGCAGTAATAGACTTGGTAGATAATATATAGTTATATAATAGAAGATATGCTGCACCTCAGTACGGTGAATGAGTCTGGGTTCAGGGCTTTAATAAATACTCTAGATAAACAGGAAAACATGGCCGCCGCTAAGAGTTTACCCAGGTCTCCATAAATATGGAAAGAGTGAAAAAAGGAGTTTTATCCTCTGCTACAACTGCAAAGGTCAAGCTGTAGGATCACTATAATCCATCTAATATTAGGTTGGGTGTACTATACAATGATTTGTCTTTGTTGAATAATACACAAAGTAAAGAGCTTAAAAACCCTTCAGTCCTTCAGTTACAGGTGAGAAGGTTAAAACTTATTCTTCAACTTAGGAAAGTGTGAAAGTGTCCCACCGATAGTTCGGTAGACTTTCGTGATTTGGGGGTTGCGACATCGTTGCCTTTGGGACTTGGTTTGTGTACTTGTACTCTAGACGGGTAAACCCCGTCCGATGTGCCGGCGATCTGATTTCACCCTGCAGCTCAGGCTGGAAACCTGTACGTTTATCTATCCTGCTTCCATTACACATCTGCAGGGACCAATCACAGAGTGGCTTATCCCCCTGGCGTGCTATTGGCCGGTTTAACATGATGACGATAGAGAAGCGACAGCAAGCAGCTTCTTGTTTACATTCAACATGACGGCCACCGAAGCAAAGCAACCTGCTGCTACGTCACCGGATCGTTGCTCTGATTGGTTGAAGGACTGTCCAATTGCGTGCAGAGTCATTTCAACAACGCCCGTTGGTCCCGCCTCTTCTGCAGAGAGAACACAGAGCAGACCCCCCATTGGTCTGCTGAAAGCCAGACCACTTGCACACTGCACTTTGTCCATACCCATACATTGTGAAGATGTGTTGTCACACACGACAAGCTATGCGTCCTCAGAATAGGTTATGGATCGGAAACTTGTTGTCCAGGGTTTGGTTAAAACGGACCAGATAGCTCAGGTGTGAAGGCTTCTTAGGGGGCTTCCACACCTGCCTCATGTAGTCTGGCTGACTGTCTCTAGGGTGGGTTCCCCCCTTGGTACGGTTCATTTGGGCATTCTGAATGCAGCACTCTCACTCGGATGTGCACCTAAACCGGACGTAACAAGCATACCGAGACCTGCTGTTGGAGCTAAATCCCGCTCCGGTCTCAGGGTTCAGTCAATTAGCAGTCAGAATCTCAGATGTTGATGTTTGAATCCTTTTATTGCGTATGATATATCCTAGAGACAAAGTTACAAAGACCAAGCTATCACAGCTCTCCCCTTCCTATGTCTGGCTCTTCGGCTCTTTCAGCCCTGGTCTTATCCACTAAGGGGGGCAAGGTCTCTAGGTCACAGTGATGTGATATGTTCATGTGCTTATTCGTTATCTTTCAGTTGGAATGTGACTGAAAGTTTATGACCTTTTCAGGACCTGCAGGGCAAAGATAACATGACCTGCTGGCCTTTAGTTGGGCTGTAAAGAGGAACCACAACCAGACACAGGAAGAGTCTCTAATCATCAATCCTGCTTCTGACACATTTAGTAGAGCTGGTAGCAGAACATCTTATCTTAGAGAAAAGGAGTATTACAAAACAACTTAATGCATGACCAACATGTCTTCATTTATGTTGAAATAATGCTTTTGCCTTTTAGCTTGAATGTGTAATGTATAATGCGAATCACACACAATGTTTAAGCACATTTAACATTTTACATTCCAACACTGCTTGATGAGGCGTCTCGGTGCGCTTTCATCCAACTCCACCTGCAGTTCGTTTGGGGTGAGACCCCCGAACCAACTACACGTCCTCTGCATGTCTTGTAGTTTTAACCCTCATGTTGTCTTCCTGTCCAAATTGAAAATCAACACTTTTATCAATGCTTTTTATGGATGTTTTTAACTTTTTCTTACATTTTTGTCCCTTTTTTCAATGTTTGTCACTTTTTTTGACGTTTAACACTGCGTAACACTAACTTATTAACTTTAGTTTTACAGTTATTTTTGGAATTTATGGTCAATAAACCTCATTTATAGGAAATTATACCTAATGTTTGAGTTAGAAAAGCAGAAATTAGGAATTATTGAGACTAAAATTAAAGGAATGGATGTTGATGATAATCACAGACTGGAATATGTCAACTTTTACTCAATACTATTTCAAAAACACTTCCATTTGTTTTACAATGCTATAAAATTGAATAAGACGCCCCAAAATTAATGAAAGTAGAGATTTGTACTTGGCAAAGAGCGTTGGGTGGAATCAATCATGTTATTTTGGGGAATTACAAAGAACATTGATATCGGACAACGGGTCAATCTGTCTAATAAAGCTCATGATTATGCTTCAGAGAAAAAAATCCAGTGAAATGACTAAAAACATATTATCTCCTTATTTCTTTACTTCTGTGCTTTGAAATCTATGCTTTTGTTCATTTTAGGGAAACCCTCGACAACAAGCACAACAACAATTCCTCCTACACCTCCCAGTATCTTCCCTCCTCCCCCCGTTGTCTGGTCCGCTGTTTTAGTCGGTGTTGTGGTTCTCCTGGTTCTCCTGGTGAGACGATGCATCCGTCAGAAACCTAGAGGTTAGACACGGGTGACACAAACTATTACACTGTAGTTCACATTTAAAAATCACATTTGAACTAATATTACTGTATAATATTATAACATTCAAATTAAAATCAGGCTTGCTGTACTCTTTGCAACAGCTGCAGTGGTTACTGTTGCCAGTGTGTATAATGTATAATATAAAATGTATTCAGCTCCATGGGTAAGTACATTAAATATGCAAACATAACAAGGAAGCGGGTGTCACTCACTGCATATCATTTCAATGTTCTGTAGAAAGAAAAAGTACTAAAGACAATCTGAAAGGCCATCTTTAACAACAACAACAACATTGGGGTCCGTGTGCTATGCTGCACACAGACCTCATGGACTTTGCGACTATTATGTCTTTTCCACCAAGGCTAACCAGGTGCTGGTTCTGGTGCTGGTGCCAGTTCGGTGCTGGTTCTACTCACCAGTTATCTAAGAACCAGCTGGATCCTCCCCAGCCTGAGAGCCAGCAGACCGCTGGTTTCCTCCCCAGACCACGGTGGTTCTGGTTTCCCATCCATGTCCGAAGCTAACACTAACAGCTCTCTATGGTTAACAGCTGACCAGGGTTTTCAAAATGGCCGCCAAAAGTTTTTGGTTTTCCCCCCGCCCCCCCCCAGCACCTGACGTGACCGGTTCTTATCTAGAGATAAGAAAACAGGTTCCAACTCAGCACCAACCAGCGCTGGTCTCTAGACCAGACTTGGCCCAGAACCAGGTTTATTTGTGTGGACAAGCAAAGAACCGGTTCGATATCTGGCACTGACTCCGAACCAGCACCAGAACTGCCTTGGTGGAAAAGACATTTTTGAGTCACTTTGTTGGCCGTAACGATGACAGTTTTCAGTTGTCGACTAATCCTCCCCACCACGAGGTCCATTTGGTACGCTCTGGAGCTTTTCATCGTATCACATGATCCTCACATGTCCGTCTTTAAGCATTTCTCTCTCGAGATTAAATTGATGTTAACGTTGGCTCATTTCAGCTGCTGACGCCGGGGATAACAACACCGACGACGTCACGTACATGGACGTCCAAATAGCACATAACCTGCAGCAGCCAATCAGACGGAGCAGAGGTAAGACTCTCAGGGATGGGGTGTGTGTGTATTTTTTGTTTTTATATCCTCGTGAGGACTGATTGTTTTTAGATCTTGAGGACATTCTGAAAACAAGCATTTTTATAAAATAAAATTTTTTAGAAAGTAAAGCAATGTTTTTAGTCCAAAACCTTCACACAGAATGGTCTATTTTAGTGGATGATGGCGTGTGTGGAGCTTTGCATGAGAGTCTGGTGGTTTGTACGCTGTGGTTACCAGACGCTAACAGCTCTAACAGCTCTGTGGTCGTCCAGTGTCCTCTTTCTGGGTCTGCACACGCTTCACTGCCATTTAACACTCATGCTGTCCTCCGGTCAAACTGACCCGTTTTCAGTTGATTATTTTCTCACAACAAATGGGCCGTTGAAATAAGCGCTGAAATTGTCAACATTAAAAATATCAAAAAACGTTGGAAAAAAAACACCAAAAACATTGAAAAACTGACAACTGTGGGGAGAAATGCGATAATAACGTCACCAAAACTTTTTTTTCCCATGGTTGACAGGAAGACAACACAAGGGATATATATATATATATTGTTGGGATTTAAAATTTTATATGTGCTTAAACATTGTGGGTGATTTGCATTCTACATTCAAGCTAAAAGGTAAAAGCATTATTTCAACATAAATGAAGACATGTGGGTCATGCATTAAGTTTGTTGTTATAAATATATAGTTTGTTGTTTGTTGCATTAAGTTGTTTTGCAATACTTTTGTTTTATAATATAAGATGTTCTGGTACATTTTGTTATAACCAGCTCTACAAATGTGTCTGAAGTTGAATTGATGATGTTAGGGACATCCTGTCTCTGGTTTCAGTCCCACTTTATGGCCCTACTGCTCTGTTGCTTTCCAAGTCTCTGAGGGTCATAAACCCTCAGTCACATCCCAACTAAAAGATAAGGAATAAGCACAAGACCCCCCCCTTTGTGAGATAATACTGGGGGTCTGAGAGCCAGAGAGTCAGACAGAGGAAGGGGAGAGCTGCGAGAGCTTGATCCAGGTAACTTTGTCTCTAGGATATCCTATGTAATAAAATGGATTCACACATCAACATCTGAGATTTTGACTACTAAATGAATGAACCCTGAGAATGGAGCAGGATTTAGCTCCAACAATATATATATATATATATATATATATATATATATATATATATATAAAAATATGAAAATGAATAAATAAAATGGGTGAATAAATACTGGGTTTCAGGCAATGAGCCTCTTTCAAACATGTACATGCTTCAAACTGGCACTGCACTAGTTCCATGAAATATAATATTTACATCTACATTTTGTATTTCACATGTTAATAATTAGTTGTGATTGTTGTGTGACATCATGACCTGTTGTCATAGCGACTGGTTCCTCCTGCGGTCACTATGTTCGCTTATGTTGCTAAAAGAAGAGCAGCTCTGTTAGCGTGAAGTCCATTTCACATGAACTGGGTTTCCATTTAAGCCCTGACATCAGTGGGAAAAAACTGAAAATGTAAGCGGTACTTCCCCTCTACTAGTGGACTTTGACACCTCTGTCTTAAAGCTTCATCCTGAGATCTGCTGCTTTAATTTATCCACTATTATTTCCTTTCCTAATTCGATGGAAATAATTATTGATTGTTGTAAAAGTTAAATAATGAATATCCTTTCTTCTCCAGAGAGTGATCCTGCTGCAGTCTACTCTGGAGTGAGAACAGAAGACGTCAGTTATGGACAAATAGTGATTAAAGACCAGAAGACCAACAGGAAGAGAGGTACAGATGATTTACTATGTCTCCATCTCTAGAAACAGCTGATCTCCTATGTCTCCATCTCTAGAGACAGCTGATCTCCTATGTCTCCATCTCTAGAAACAGCTGATCTCCTATGTCTCCATCTCTAGAGACAGCTGATCTCCTATGTCTCCATCTCTAGAAACAGCTGATCTATGTCTCCATCTCTAGAAACAGCTGATCTCCTATGTCTCCATCTCTAGAGACAGCTGATCTCCTATGTCTCCATCTCTAGAAACAGCTGATCTCCTATGTCTCCATCACTAGAAACAGCTGATCTCCTATGTCTCCATCTCTAGAGACAGCTGATCTATGTCTCCATCACTAGAAACAGCTGATCTATGTCTCCATCACTAGAAACAGCTGATCTATGTCTCCATCACTAGAAACAGCTGATCTCCTATGTCTCCATCTCTAGAAACAGCTGATCTCCTATGTCTCCATCACTAGAAACAGCTGATCTCCTATGTCTCCATCACTAGAAACAGCTGATCTCCTATGTCTCCATCTCTAGAAACAGCTGATCTATGTCTCCATCACTAGAAACAGCTGATCTCCTATGTCTCCATCTCTAGAAACAGCTGATCTACACTCACCGGCCACTTTATTAGGTACACCTGTCCAACTGCTCGTTAACACTTAATTTCTAAGCAGCCAATCACATGGCGGCAACTCAGTGCATTTAGGCATGTAGACATGGTCAAGACAATGTCCTGCAGTTCAAACCGAGCATCAGTATGGGGAAGAAAGGTGATTTGAGTGACTTTGAACGTGGCATGATTGTTGGTGCCAGAAGGGCTGGTCTGAGTATTTCAGAAACTGCTAATCTACTGGGATTTTCACGCACAACCATCTCTAGGGTTTACAGAGAATGGTCCGAAAAAGAAAAAACATCCAGTGAGCGGCAGTTCTGTGGGCGGAAATGCCTTGTTGATGCTAGAGGTCAGAGGAGAATGGCCAGACTGGTTCGAGCTGATAGAAGGGCAACAGTGACTCAAATTACCACCCGTTACAACCAAGGTGGGCAGAAGAGCATCTCTGAACGCACAGTACGTCGAACTTTGAGGCAGATGGGCTACAGCAGCAGAAGACCACACCGGGTGCCACTCCTTTCAGCTAAGAACAGGAAAGTGAGGCTACAATTTGCACAAGCTCATCGAAATTGGACAATAGAAGATTGGAAAAACGTTGCCTGGTCTGATGAGTCTCGATTTCTGCTGCGACGTTCGGATGGTAGGGTCAGAATTTGGCGTCTACAACATGAAAGCATGGATCCATCCTGCCTTGTATCAACGGTTCAGGCTGGTGGTGGTGGTGTCATGGTGTGGGGAATATTTTCTTGGCACTCTTTGGGCCCCTTGGTACCAATTGACCATCGTTGCAACGCCACAGCCTACCTGAGTATTGTTGCTGACCCTGTCCATCCCTTTATGACCACAATGTACCCAACTTCTGATGGCTACTTTCAGCAGGATAATGCGCCATGTCATAAAGCTGGAATCATCTCAGACTGGTTTCTTGAACATGACAATGAGTTCGCTGTACTCAAATGGCCTCCACAGTCACCAGATCTCAATCCAATAGAGCATCTTTGGGATGTGGTGGAACGGGAGATTCGCATCATGGATGTGCAGCCGACAAATCTGCGGCAACTGTGTGATGCCATCATGTCAATATGGACCAAACTCCCTGAGGAATGCTTCCAGCACCTTGTTGAATCTATGCCACGAAGAATTGAGGCAGTTCTGAAGGCAAAAGGGGGTCCAACCCGTTACTAGCATGGGGTACCTAATAAAGTGGCCGGTGAGTGTATGTCTCCATCACTAGAAACAGCTGATCTCCTATGTCTCCATCACTAGAAACAGCTGATCTCCTATGTCTCCATCTCTAGAGACAGCTGATCTCCTATGTCTCCATCTCTAGAAACAGTTGATCTATGTATCCATCTCTAGAAACAGCTGATCTACTGTGTCTCCATCTCTAGAAACAGCTGATCTCCTATGTCTCCATCTCTAGAAACAGCTGATCTACTATGTCTCCATCTCTAGAAACAGCTGATCTCCTATGTCTCCATCTCTAGAAACAGTTGACCTATGTCTCCATCACTAGAAACAGCTGATCTCCTATGTCTCCATCACTAGAAACAGCTGATCTCCTATGTCTCCATCACTAGAAACAGCTGATCTCCTATGTCTCCATCACTAGAAACAGCTGATCTCCTATGTCTCCATCACTAGAAACAGCTGATCTCCTATGTCTCCATCTCTAGAAACAGTCTAGAAACCTAGCCTGGCTCCGCCCTCCTGCATACTTCCGATCAATTTCCCTTTCCCTTCAGTGCTCCATCTGGGTTTGTTGTATATTTTTGGGTTTTCTCCGGCCTAATCTTTGGCGGTCCACTCAGCGAACAGAGGGAGTGGCTGAGGCCGATGTCGTGCGGTAGAAAGATGCGAGCGAAGCCGTTCGGTCCGTTGTGATTCACCGATAATATCCAGAAGTTAAAGCCCGAGCAGGAACATTTGCTGAGTTGTGTGATGTTGTGGCCCCCCTCCCCATGGGGTTTGGGGGAAGTTTGATTTTCCACCTTGCTCCATTAGTGGTGACGGAGTTAGATAAGGCTAAAACGCTAGTAATGCTAATGCTAACAAGCCAATCACCCCTCTTGTTGCACATGACATACGTCACGACCGAACGTTAGTGATTGGTTACGGCAGATCCAGAGGGGCTCGGGGTAGACCCAGAGGGGCTCGGGGCAGACCCAATAGTTTTAGACTTCAACAGAGGACCCGCCTTCAAGGAAGTGAACACTCGTCAATGGAAAGCGGCCAGACTCTCATAATAGTACTAATTAAAGGTACGAGAGTCTGGGTGGACCAGGCTAGTTTTAATCTATCATGTTTACCTGTAGAAATATTATTTTCATAATTTATACTGTTTATTGAAATTATAACTACACTCTGTTAGTAATCACTACACACACACACACACACACACACACACACACACACACACACACACACACAGTTCATGCACTAATGAAGAGATGGGGGGGGGCACCTTGGCAGTGCCCAGGAGGTGAACTGGCGACCCTCTGGTTGCCAACCCAACTCCCTACGGACTGAACTACTGCCCCTCCAAATACTACACGCAAAATATAATATAACATAACAATACAAAATTTTTCCCCCTTTCATTCCTTCAACCACCTTGTTGAAAAGGTCGGCATGGCGATGTGTGCTCATATCCAAAATCCTGTTTATATCCAAGTCTGTGATGTTTAAAGTATCTGTGTTCCTGCATGTCTCGATGATGAAGTTCATCTCTACTAAATGGACTTTAATAATAATTAATAATAATAATAATAATAAATCCTTTATTACAATTTTACAATCTGTTATTACACACAGGCCTAAACTACACACACATTCTCAGGTCCAGAATGTCAGGTCAGGCCCATGTAAAGGCGCCCCGAGCAGGTGGGGGTTCAGTGCCTTGCTCAACAGCCCCTGGAGGTTGGGCTTGGGCATTTTGTGCTAATTTGGCGGCGCTACATACAAAGTTAATAGGTTAGGGTTAGCAGCTAATGCTAATGGACAGACTGAATGAGGAGAGGATGCAACATGAACAAGAATCTTTGTGGAATATTCTCTTTCAGAATAAGGGCAAACATGTGAATATTTTGTGCAGGTAAACGTAGTCCGGGATGTGTTTTTACTAAGAATAGAGCTCGGTGGCACAGAGGAAGAAAACACACCAGGCTTTGATAAACACACAGTACTTCCACATATATTCGCTGTTGGTTATGAGATATTGACGATGCTAATATAATGCTTTAGAAGAAAACTGACTTTAAAAATATAAGAATCAGAATCAGAAATACTTCATTGATCCCAGAGCACGGATTGCACGAAGTGTATAAATATCAGAGTAGAAATATAGAAACAACATAATGTATTTTCTGTCTGAAAGTGATAATTTAAGTTTGTATTCAGCCTCATTAGACCACAGATACTTGGTTTTCTGCGTCTCAAACGGCCTTTGATACGACTTCTAGTCGTCTAGGTTTGTTCCACTCTGCGGGTGAAACCACAGTAACTTCCTCCTGTTTCCAGTGAACTGATGTGACGCTGGTCCGGTTTCTCACTACAGCCCTTGCCCTAGAAAGCAGTGACGTGTTTGTTATGTACTTTGTGGTAAAATGTACAACCTTTGTGTAGGTTTGTGGTCGTCCAGTTTCCTCTGTCAGAAACAATGCCCCCCAGTATAAATATTCATCTATATATTACACATGTATTAGCAATACAGCAGCAGTGGTATCAGTACCTGCAGTAATGTAATCTATTACATCTTGTTTTCTAGAGATGGATCCAGCTCCAGTCTACGCAGCAGTGAGACAAGCAGAAGACGTCAGTTACGGACAAATAGTCATCAAATCAAACAGGACCAGAGGTAAACTAAGCTAAGCTAAGCTATGCTAAGCTAAGCTAAGCACTTCCAGCTCTGTATGAAACACACAAAGTGAGACTCATTTTAATTTAGTGTTGTCACTCTCAGAGAAGAGAATGAGAGGATTTCCTAAATCGTGTTGATTTAATGAACTATTCCTGTAGAAAGATAGTAAAAAAGGACAAAATATACACATTCATTTTTTGTCCTCATTCTGAAAAACACAAACTTCTGAGTAAACTGTTCACATAGTTAATAAACACGTAAATGGACATTGACACACTAGTGGCCGTCACACAGGTGGCACCTGGTCCTCAGGTCTCTGCAGGGTAAATCCAGACAGCTAGCTAAACTATCTGTCCAATCTGAGGACTATGGTTACCTGGTCCTCAGATCACGCAGGGTAAATCCAGACAGCTAGCTAAACTATCTGTCCAATCTGAGGACTATGGTTACCTGGTCCTCAGATCTCTGCAGGGTAAATCCAGACAGCTAGCTAGACTATCTGTCCAATCTGAGGACTATGGTTACCTGGTCCTCAGATCTCTGCAGGGTAAATCCAGACAGCTAGCTAGACTATCTGTCCAATCTGAGGACTATGGTTACCTGGTCCTCAGGTCTCTGCAGGGTAAATCCAGACAGCTAGCTAGACTATCTGTCCAATCTGAGGACTATGGTTACCTGGTCCTCAGGTCTCTGCAGGGTAAATCCAGACAGCTAGCTAGACTATCTGTCCAATCTGAGGACTATGGTTACCTGGTCCTCAGATCTCTGCAGGGTAAATCCAGACAGCTAGCTTTTCAAGGGTTTTAAGGTGTTTGTCATTACAGTAACAAGTTATGAATGACATGCTGGTATCCCGCCCTCCCAACGCTCTCTGTCTCTGACAGTTTCTCCTATTGTTGTGGTTTATGTTCAGAGTCTCCAGCAGAGCCAGAGGTCCTCTACTCCTCCCTGAGGTAGACCTGGACCCCATCACACCAATCCACTGGTCCCTAGAGATCTTCACCTCAGAACTTTAATCTTATCAAGGTACTGAGGTAGACTTGAACCCTATTACACCAGTCCACTGGTCCCCGGAGACCCCCACACCTTGGTACATTAATCTAGACCTGGACCCCATCACACCAGTCCAACCAGTGGAGTCCAGCTGGCCAATCACAGGTCCCCAGAGACCCCCACACCTTGGTACATTCATCTAGACCTGGACCCCATCACACCAGTCCGACCAGTGGAGTCCAGCCGGCCAATCACAGGTCCCCAGAGACCCCCACACCTTGGTACATTCATCTAGACCTGGACCCCATCACACCAGTCCGACCAGTGGAGTCCAGCTGGCCAATCACAGGTCCCCAGAGACCCCCACACCTCGGTACATTAATCTAGACCTGGACCTATCTTTATATGTTAAAGCTAATGAGACTCATGCAGCTACAAAGAGTTCACAGATGCCCAACACCAACAAACTGACCAGAGTCTAATGATAATAACTATTTACTGATATTTATATAGTAATTTATACAGTGGAAGGCTGCTCCTTCCCAAGGGTCGCAGACTCAAGGACTCCTTCGTCCCTCATGTCATCAGACTCTACAACTCCACACTGGGGGGGGGGGGGGGTAGGGTAAAGAGGACAGTACATACACACCTGGACTCACATAATACCTGGACACTTGGCACTTGACTGATAATTTATGGTAAATGTATTTTTATAGCCAAAGGTTTTATTATTGTCATTATTGTTATATTATTATTGTGATCTTTATACTGTCTCTTTTTCTCTCTGTACTGTATTTTTTTGCTGAAAACCGCTGCTGGAAATTTCAGTGGGAGTTATCTTAAAAGTATTAACCCTCATGTCCTTGGGTCAAATTTGACCCATTTTCAGTTTTTTTTTCACTTCAAATGTGCTGTCGAAATAAGCGCTGAAAATATCAACATAAAAAATAAGCGCTGGAAATATCAACAAAAAAAACATCAAAAAGCACCCACAACATTGAAAAAGTGACAACAATTTTGGAAATAGTTAGCCCAACAGACCAAAACGGGTTAACCCTTGTGTTGTCTTCTCCTCAACCATGACCTTGTTGTCCTTCCGGGTCAAAATTTGGGCATCTTTTCTATGCTTTTGACACACTTGTGTTTCCATTTACTTTATATGACATTATACCATTTTTTTTGTTTAAAAAAGTGCTATGAAACTGAATAAAAATGCCCAAATTCAATGAAGGCAATCATTACATTTACCAAAGATCATCCATGTACCCATGTTATTTCTGGGCATTTTGGTTGAAAGAAACTTCCGATTAAAAAAACTTGGAAAACGGGTCAAATTTGACCCCGAAGACAACACAAGGGTTAATAAAGAGAAGTCTACGTCTCTATCTACTGTGTTTCTGAGCTTGTTTCTGAGCAGGACCAGTAAACTGTGGCGTCCGCGGTAGTTTTCCTCGTGTGGTTTCACTTCTCTGACAGATGAACATTTGTTCTGGTTGTGGCTAACCGGCCGACCCGTCTTCTCTTCAGCTGAGGACAGAGAACAGAGAACAGAGGACAGAGGACAGACCGCAGACTAGAAACAGCAGCGGTTGGAAACTTCACATCAATCACTCAGCTTCAGCGCAGAGACTCAGGCTGGGGTCTGTGGTCAAGTTTTAAAAGAAATCAGAAAAGGGTTCATTACCACAATAAGTACACTTAAACATGACAAATATTCAAATAAAACAAACTATCAATACAGAAAAACAAATAAATACACACAAAATACATGTTTCTTAACAAAAAAAGAGGCAGAATGGGTTGAGAGCAGAATTTGGAAAGAATATATATATATATATATATATATATATATATATATATATATATATATATATATATATATATACACACACACACACACACACATACATACATACATAATATATAGCAGATGTATAGTCCGGGGTCACAGTTAATGCAAAGCGTAGTGGGTAAGAAGGTTACCCGCCGCAGGTTAGAGCCCCAACACAGAGACAGAGGACGGGGACGGACATTTGAAGAGGCAGCGAAAAGGTGATGAAAAGCCGTTAGAGCACCAACACAGAGACAGATAGTCTAGCTAGCTGTCTGGATTTACCCTGCAGAGATCTGAGGACCAGGTAACCATAGTCCTCAGATTGGACAGATAGTCATGCTAGCTGTCTGGATTTACCCTGCAGAGATCTGAGGACCAGGTAACCATAGTCCTCAGATTGGACAGATAGTCTAGCTAGCTGTCTGGATTTACCCTGCAGAGACCTGAGGACCAGGTAACCATAGTCCTCAGACTGCTGGGTTTATAGTAGGACAGAGTACATGTACTCAGGGTTCAGCATGCTGTCTGAAGGGAAGCCTACACAAGGGCTCAAAATGAATGGATGAAGGTTATTAACATGTATTATAAATCCACTCCTGTATACATCTGGAACCTGTTCCCTTAATTAATATGAACTATTAACAAGACATCAACAAGGCTGCAGATACAGATTCTTTATTTTGTGTGGACTGAAAATGACTCAAAACAATTGATTATCACAATAGGAGGCGATTTATTAAATAGTTCAGTGTGCCGATGTGCAATCGGCACAATAACTATTATTGCCCATATTATATTATATATATTAAAACCATTCCTACATTTTTCAACTCTAACTACTTCTACTTCTTCTTACTGATTTAAGCTATTTCTCCAGTTTAGCTTTAACATTTTAAAATGTTTCCACATCTTTTTTTACATTAGCGGTGTTATTCAACTTAATTAAAACCACTTCTAGCTTTTCAACTATTCTTACAACTTTTACTGATTTAAGCTATTCAACCAGGTTAGCATTAGCAATTCAGCTATTCAGCATTCCCACGCATTTTCTGCAGGAAATGCCTTTTCTAGTTATTCTTCATCTTCCGCCAAATTTCGTCCCGCTACTAGTCCCAAAGCGTTGCCAACACGCGCACCACATTACACCGAAACGTGGGTAATGATCGGGAATGGTGTGCTATGACTTTTCTAAGAGATTTGCCGCGCGGTTTTACCGAAATCGGCAAAAATACGGCAAAATTTTCTCATTGACTTGAATGGAAAATGATCGGGAAATCGCTCAACATCGCTCAAAACGCCCCCTCTTTGGGACCGTGCTGTATCGTCATACTTTAACGTAGAAACATGATTAAAAGTTTAAACCGAAGACAAGACTTTGGCGTTTATTGGGCTGATTGGGCGTTCAGATATCAAGCACGGTTTCTCCCAAATCACAGTTTACGTTTCGTCACGTTTTCAGACCGTCTCAGATTTTCCAATGTGTGTGTATGTGGCGGAATGTTCAGAGCTAGAGTGGGGGATAGAGTGGGGGGCTTCGGTACGGATCTCTGGAAGTTTCCCAAACAAATTACTCTCTCTCCTCCAGTTTTCAGTCTTCACACTTCATTTTTGGTCAAAATGTAGGAAATCTTGTTCCGGTCGCAGACATGTAGCCATGGAGTCTATCGGACTTAAATTGTTGGCTGTGATCTACCAACTGTCGATTGAATCTATGAAAAAACCATGCAGCTGGAGTACGATCCTCTGATTTTTTCCCAAACAAATTGCTCTCTCTCCTCCAGTTTTACCTCTTTAGACATCATAGTTGGTCAAAATGTAGGAAATCTTGTGCCGATCCCAGACATGTAACTATGGAGTCTATCGGACTAAAACTTTTCGCGCTAGGCTCACCAACTGCAGATATAAAACATTGGAAAAAAAAGTCTGGCTCCCTCTTTGAGGAAATCACCATAGCAACAGGTTCTGTTACTGAGAGGACAGAGGAAGGTGCTGCAGGATGATGTTTTTTCCCGAACAAATTGCTCTCTCTCCTCCAGTTTTCAGTCTTCAGACTTCATTTTTGGTCGAAATGTGGAAATCTTGTGCCGGTTGCAGACATGTAACTATGGAGTCTAAAAGGACTGTTTTTTACATGGAGTCTGGTTGGCTCAGCGCTAGCTACTTTGTAGCGGTTTCTTGGGAAACAGAAAGGTCTTAAATAGGTTTTAATAAGTTATTTATCTGAAGGGTTAAGACACTTAGCTTTTATTATTTATTAGGTTTTTTTGATATTCGGATGTGCCCCAATAGCAGGCATACTGAAAATTTCTGCGGAATTTTCTAGTTGTAATATATTACTCTTTGCAGCTCTTAACCCTCGTGTTGTCTTCCCGTTAAAATTGAAAATAAACACTTTTCATGAAGCTTTTTAATTGAGGTTTTTAACTTTTACATTTTTGTCCCTTTTTTTCCCAATGTTTATCACTTTTGACATTTTCAACACTACGTAACATCAAGTTAGTAATTTTAGTTTACAGTTATTTTTGGAATTTATGGTCAATAAACCTCATTTATAGGAAATTATACCTAATGTTTGAGTTAGAAAAGCAGAAATTATTAATTATTGAGACTAAAATTAAAGGAATGGATGTTGATGATAATCAGACTGGAATATGTCAACTTTTACTCAATACTATTTCAAAAACACTTCCATTTGTTTTACAATGCTATAAAATTGAATAAGACGCCCCAAAATTAATGAAAGTAGAGATTTGTACTTGGCAAAGAGTGTTGGGTGGAATCAATCATGTTATTTTGGGGAATTAAAAAGAACATTGGTATAGGACAACATGAGGGCAACATGAGGACAACATGAGGACAACATGGGGACAACATGAGGACAACATGAGGACAACATGAGGACAACATGAGGACAACATGAGGGCAACATGAGGACAACATGAGGACAACATGAGGACAACATGAGGACACCATGAGGACAACATGAAGACAACATGAAGACAACATGAAGACAACATGAGGACAACATGAGGACAACATGGGGGTAACATGGGGGCAACATGGGGCAAACATGGGGGCAAACATGGGGGCAAACATGGGGGCAAACATGGGGGCAAACATGGGGGCAAACATGGGGGCAAACATGGGGGCAACATGGGGGCAACATGAAGACAACATGGGGGCAACATGAGGGCAACATGAGGACAACATGAGGGCAACATGAGGGCAACATGAGGACAACATGAGGGCAACATGAGGGCAACATGAGGATAACATGAGGGTTACTTATTTTCACCACAAAGAGAAAATCATTACTATCTTAGCAGAGTCTCATGGGCAGAAACACTGCAGAGCTTTCCCCTCCACACTGAACAGACATGACCCTGTCCCCGGTCTACGGGGCCCTCTGCTGGACTAAGAGTGTCCCTGCTGGCAGATAAACAACAACATCTCCCTGCTTCATGTTGATTCACACAGACACTTGTCGACTAATCACTGAACACGCAGCCATGACAGGAAGAAGGTATATGATCAACAAACTGACCCCAAACAATGAAACTGAGCTGAGAACGCATACCTAACAATTAAATAACATGTGACCATATGGTGGAGACGACCAACTCATCCAACCTCTCTAAACCCAAGTCCATCAGGAGCTTGTCTGTGCTGTATCAAACCTTTCTGAGATGGTTTGCAGGTTAATGAGGACCAAAGCGCAGGTCGGCAGGAGAAGGCAGGATCAATTTATTGGAAACACAATCCACAAGAGAACACAAAGTCCCAACATCCAGGAGAAACACCAAAAATCACACAATCCAAAGGGGTGGGAAAAAGGGAGGGGGGACTCACAGGGAAGCTGGTCGCAGGGACCTGAACACACAGCAAGACCAGGAACCCACAGGCAGAAGAACCAGAGGGATCTGACAAGAGCCAGGGACGCACAGACACTAAACTAACGAGGTAACAAGGTAACAAGAGGGCAGGGAACCAGGTGGGAAACATCAGGTAATCACAGGAGGGGGAAGACACAGGAAGTAAACCAGACTTCAAAATAAAACAGGAAACAGGACATACAGACACTCAGGGGGGGACAGGACAGGACCAACAACACAAGACTGGGAGGACGAACACAAACACAAGACAGGACCAAAAGAGGAAGAGAACCCAAAGCAGAACCCCCAAACCACCACACCGACAACACTGACGCTTTATTGTGACTGTAGAGATTAATCTCATTCTAGTGGTCTCTGGTTCCTGTCCTCTGTAATGGGATTATCCTGAGAGAGAGACAGAGAGAGAGAGAGAGAGAGAGAGAGAGAGAGAGAGAGAGAGAGAGAGAGAGAGAGAGAAGGTTTCTTATGCAAATCCCAGATAATTTACTAAAGTAAAAAAATCAAATTTTCATCAACAGAACAGACAATATCTTAAAAAGACTCCAAAGCATCTAAATCTCCAGTGTAATCTTAAAATGTGAGTCCCTGTGTGCGTGTGTGTTGGGTTCAATACAGACTCTTGGCATCTGTCTGCATGACTCATTAGATCAGTTAGCCTAATTAATTTATACCAAACAGATACAGATGAATATTAATGAGTGAGCTTACATTATTTTCCAAATAGATGCCATAGTATGTCAATGAGTTAGCCTAAGAAAGTTTTATCAAATTCAGATGATATGAAATAATAATTACATTAACTAAATTAAACTGATTTACATTTGTCCAACTCAAATGAGCTTAATTATTGGAAAAGAAATATATAAAATTAATCTTTCATTTGGTCCCCCATTAGGCCAGGGACCCCTTAGCTGAGGGACTGAGTAGGGACCCACTACCAGTCCACTCAGTCCAGATCTCTGGCCACTCTGCTGCCTCGTCATTTCTGGGTTCATTTATGAATAGGATATATTACAGTAATGTTACTGTGTTCAGGGGACAAAATACATGCATCACCATGTCAACAGACACAGGACCTGTCCCCCCAGACACAGGACATGTCACCCCAGACACAGGACATTTCAACAGACACAGGACATGTCACTACAGACACAGGACATGTCCCCCAGACACAGGACATGTCACCACAGACACAGGACATGTCACCCCAGACACAGGACATGTCTCCACAGACACAAGACATGTCAACAGACACAGGACATTTCAACAGACACAGGACATGTCACTACAGACACAGGACATGTCCCCCAGACACAGGACATGTCACCCCAGACACAGGACATGTCCCCACAGAGAGTCCATACCAACAGAGTTAATCTCAGAAACCACAACAGAGACCCCATGATCCCATGGAACGAAGCCCAGAGACACCAGATGCTCATCATCAGATTTATTAGAAGACATTTAAAACTCGATGTCTGAACACGACTCAGATCGGTCTGCTACTAACTTCAGTTTCAGGTCAAACATTTGCAACGAGACGGACCTTTTAGTTCTGAATATTCTGCAGTGGTCTGAACCGGCCGGTCCCGGAGGCTGGTCTGGAACCTAAGGGGGGTCGCCGGTTCCAACGGCTCTGCAGACAGACTGTCTCATTGGTGGAAACTAACAAGTTTCAGAACCAGGTTCAACGTGTCTCGTTGCAGATCTTTGGACTGAACTGGGCTCAGGTCTACATCCTACATCTACAGGTCTAACTGGAACATGTGGAGTTCCACAGGGAAGATCTCTGATCCAAAGGGGACTTGAAACATGTGAGCTTCTCTTCAGACCAGTTCAGAAGTGATGCTCCGTTGTGACAGCGGTGGTGACATCATCATAGCCATCATCCAATCCCTCCTCAGCCTGGGTGGTCGGGGTCATCACCACGGAGACAGGCTGGTCATTTCCTACAGTCAGAGCAGGTTAGAAAGAAGATGTAGAATATTCATCAGCTGAAGAGTTCTGTTAAATACACCAGAGAGGTCATTGGTGATAAACTGATTGATTGTAAGGTCAGTGAATGAGTCAGAGTCTTACCTGTGGTCCTGTGTCGACATAAAAACACCATGATGAAGGTGGAGATGCAGTACGGACAGAACACCACCAGGTGGATGACTAGTCTGCACACAAGGTGGAGGAGGTCTGAGGTTATGAGGAAGGGCAGAGAGGGGCTTGTGCTCGTAGGAGGGTCTGAGGTCTCTGGTCTCCCTGTAGAGAGAATCAGAGTCAGGTGAATATCTGGATGAATGAACTCCTGAAATCAAAGGGAACCTCCTCACCTGGGATGGTTTTCCTGATGGTTTTTCCCAGATTTTATTGTCACACTTTTCCATTTTTGTCACTTTTTGGGCATTTTTTGTAATGTTTTTTCAAAAATGTATTTTTCAATTTTTTCCCCGATTTTTGTCGTCAGTTTTCAATTTTTTTGTCACTATGTAAATATTTTTTGTAATTAAGTTTTTTTTTTATGTTTTCTTCCCAATTTTTGTCACAGATTTCACATTTGTCACTTTTTTAATTTCTTTTAATACATTTACAATACAGTTTTTCCCAATTTTTTTGTCACACTTCAATTTTTTATAACTTTTAAAATTTTTCTTAATTAAGTTTTTTTCTGATGTTTTTTCCCAATTTTTGTCACTTTTTTGGCATTTGTTTTAATTTTTTTATTACGTTATTTCCAATCCACATCCAAATCAATAAAGCTGTGTTGCCCTCCAGGTTCATATATCACAACGTCCTCACCTGAGACAGAGACCCAGCTGGGGGGGACTCTCCAACACTGCTGATGCTGCACCTGTAGAGGCCTTCATCAGACCTGGAGACATGGGGGATGGTCATGTGACCTGCAGGCTCAGTCCTGATGAAGGAGCCATCTTTATAGAAAGACGCTGGGAGGTTGGAGGACGTCTCTGTCCTACAGTGCAGAGTGAGGTCTTGTTCCTCCGTCACAGGGAGGACAGGACTCTGCAGGATCACTGGTCCACCTCAACACAGAGACACACTACAGCATGTCATCCATTCACACACAGCTTCATCAATCCTGACCCCCCAGTCTGATCTTACCAGAGACAGTGATGTTGATGCTGGTACTGGTTGCTCCCTCTCTGGACTCACACCAGTACTCCCCACTGTCCCATGAGAGCATGCGGCTGATGGTACAGGAGGAACCAGCAGGTCTTCCCCAGTCCCCTCCACACTGAGTCCTGGTTTCATAAGTTGTGTTCCTCCTCAGAGTCCATCCAGCAGAGCTGTCGTCCTCCTCACAGCTCAGAGAGACAGACTGTCCTTCAAACATCTGAGAGCTGCTGGGACTCACAGTCAGAGAGACTGGAGGGGGGAGGGGGGGGGGAGTAGTTAAAATACTAGTTGATTATAGATAATTACTGCTATTATAACAATCACTGCTTTGGACAAAGCGTGACTGGACTCTGATGCTTCACATTGATTCTCGGGGACACTGGAGGAATCGGCTCATCTCTTAACACATCCAATAACTTATCTAATATTAATTATTAATTATCAATTAATCTGGGAAACCTTTCATATTTGCTCCCAGAACGCTCCATTATCTTAACCCCACATTATGTTTTTCATCTTTAACTTTCTCATGTTCTACTTTCACCCACAAGTGTCTCTATTAAAGCCACTCAGAGAGCTGTGGGTAACCCTATCTGGTATTCTGCATACCAGATAGGGGTATGGCGCTTTTCCACTGCGTGGTATCTACTCTACTCGCCTCGACTCTACTCGCCTTTTTTGGTTTTCCATTACGAAAAAAAGTCCCTGGGACCTGCTACCAGGTACTTTTTTTCGTACTACCTCAGTCGAGGTTCTAAGCGAGCTGATGCGATACTAAAAGGTGACGTGGAAACCTGCAGACTGCTGGTTGGTCGGATCGCTGCGTTGTTAGCAGACAAGAGTGAGGAGTGTGTGTCCGGAACAAACGGGACATTTTAAAAAAAATCTAGCCAGACACCGACAGATTATCTACTCTCTGCACTATTCTCACTTTAACTGTTCAATATTAAGGGCTATATATTAGGGGATTTATGTTGTTTCCAATATTGCACACTGTTACTTTAAAAAAACAAGACAATATATCAAAGAAAAGTTTTTATTTAACTCTTCAAGTAGCGCATCAAACCCTCCCGTCCATCCCGGTCTTCTTCCTCTGCACCCTGTGACAGTGCCCCCCCGGCTCTGCTGTTCCAGATGCATCCCAGTCATTGTCATAAGCCATGACTCTCATAAACAATACGAAGCCCAGCAGGTCAGAACCAGAGATTTCACTTGTCGGACATCGAACGCCCACCAGACGGTCTGCGGCGGCGGTTTTGCAAAGCGTTAATGCTCTGAAACACAAACGGTACACAGCAGACATATTTTGGTGTGTAATCATGGTTGCTAAAGTCCATGTACTTTATATAGCGTATAGTAAATACTGATCGGGGTCCCTAACACATGGAAATGTTAGCTAACGTTACCAGGAAACTTAACTTACCCTTTGGTGTCGGCGAACAACAGTCATGTCGACGTCTGAACACCGTCGGAATTCCCAAACTCCTGTTTTTTTTAGCGGTGATTTTAGTTGCTTCCTTTAGCTTCTTTTGAAACAAAACATTGGCGAGTAGCCGACGTGCTGTTGTGAATCACGTTGAAAATTACGTCATCACGCGTAGCTATGGTAACCAGCCACGCTGAGGCGTTACTCAATCTGCAATGGAAAACCGACCGAAAATGCGTCGAACCGAGTAAAGGCGAGTCAAGCCGTGTCGAGCCGAGTTGTTACCATCAATGGAAAAACGCCATAACAGGATCTGTTCTACCAAGAGGACCGGGGACTGACCTTGGTTGGTGGGACAGCTCAGCAGTGAGGTCACACCTGAAGAGATGAGACACTTTGGTTAGTTTGAGTTTGGTTCAGTTCTAAAAACAGGCTTTAAAATAATTTACACAACCTTTCCAAATTACATGATCAGAATTTTAATGTTTCAGAAGCATTGATTAGCCAAACAAGACTGTAATACCAGACTATACATCTTTCAGTTTTCTTTATCTTGATATTTCCAGAAAGCCAGTTTACTTACAGAGCAGCCAGAGTAGAGATGTCGCCTCCATCCTAACAGGCGGAGAAATGATGTCTGGTCTTCTTTTTCAGAGTATATCCGCATCAAAAATAACTCTTCTTCCTTCCTGTGTGGCAACAGTGTGACTCAAAGTGTTGCTGCATGCAGACATACTCTAATACATAGATATATACATACTCTAATATATAGATATATACATACTCTAATACATAGATATATACATACTCTAATATATAGATATATACATACTCTAATACAAAGATATATACATACTCTAATACATAGATATATACATACTCTAATACATAGAGATACATACTCTAATGCATAGATACATACATACTCTAATGCATAGATACATACATACTCTAATACATAGATATATACATACTCTAATACATAGATATATACATACTCTAATACATAGATATATACATACTCTAATACATAGATATATACATACTCTAATACATAGATATATACATACTCTAATACATAGATATATACATACTCTAATACATAGATACATACATACTCTAATACATAGATATATACATACTCTAATACATAGATATATACATACTCTAATACATAGATATATACATACTCTAATACATAGAGATACATACTCTAATGCATAGATACATACAGTGAGGAAAATAAGTATTTGAACACGCTGCTATTTTGCAAGTTCTCCCACTTAGAAATCATGGAGGGTCTGAAATTGTCATCGTAGGTGCATGTCCACTGTGAGAGACATAATCAAAAAAAAACATCCAGAAATCACAATGTATGATTTTTTAACTATTTATTTGTATGATGCAGCTGCAAATAAGTATTTGAACACCTGTCTATCAGCTAGAATTCTGACCCTCAAAGACCTGTTAGTCTGCCTTCAAAATGTCCACCTCCACTCCATTTATTATCCTAAATTAGATGCACCTGTTTGAGGTCGTTAATCATTAGAAAATGGAAGAAGCTAAACATGACTGTCAATCTCCCTCGGACTGGGGCTCCATGCAAGATCTCACCTCGTGGGGTCTCAATGATCCGAAGAAAGGTGAGAAATCAGCCCAGAACTACACGGAAGGAGCTGGTCCAGGACCTGAAAAGAGCTGGGACCACCGTTTCCAAGGTTACTGTTGGTAATACACTAAGACGTCATGGTTTGATATCATGCATGGCACGGAAGGTTCCCCTGCTTAAACCAGCACATGTCAAGGCCCGTCTTAAGTTTGCCAATGACCATTTGGATGATCCAGAGGAGTCATGGGAGAAAGTCATGTGGTCAGATGAGACCAAAATAGAACTTTTTGGTCATAATTCCACTAACCGTGTTTGGAGGAAGAAGAATGATGAGTACCATCCCAAGAACACCATCCCTACTGTGAAGCATGGGGGGGTAGCATCATGCTTTGGGGGTGTTTTTCTGCACATGGGACAGGGCGACTGCACTGTATTAAGGAGAGGAGAGAAAAACTGTGTTTTTTACATTATGTCTCTCACAGTGGACATGCACCTACAATGACAATTTCAGACCCTCCATGATTTCTAAGTGGGACAACTTGCAAAATAGCAGCGTGTTCAAATACTTATTTTCCTCAGTGTACATACTCTAATGTATAGAGATACATGCATACTCTAATACATAGAGATACATATATACATACTCATGCATGCATAGCGTGAGCTGGGTTATTAACATGAGGTTATATATTAACATGAGGTCATATATTAACATGAGGTTATATATTAACATGAGGTTATATATTAACATGAGGCTATATATTAACATGAGGCTATATATTAACATGAGGTTATATATTACCATGAGGTTATATATTACCATGAGGTTATATATTAACATGAGGCTATATATTAACATGAGGTTATATATTACCATGAGGTTATATATTAACATGAGGTTATATATTACCATGAGGTTATATATTAACATGAGGTTATAAATTAACATGAGGTTATTAACATGAGGCTATACAGTATATTAACATGAGGTTATATATTACCATGAGGTTATATATTAACATGAGGTTATATATTAACGTGAGGTTATATATTAACATGAGGTTATATATTACCATGAGGTTATATATTAACATGAGGTTATAAATTAACATGAGGTTATATATTACCATGAGGTTATATATTAACATGAGGTTATATATTACCATGAGGTTATATATTAACATGAGGTTATATATTAACATGAGGTTATATATTACCATGAGGCTATATATTAACATGAGGTTATATATTACCATGAGGTTATATATTACCATGAGGTTATATATTAACATGAGGCTATATATTAACATGAGGTTATATATTACCATGAGGTTATATATTAACATGAGGTTATATATTACCATGAGGTTATATATTAACATGAGGTTATAAATTAACATGAGGTTATTAACATGAGGCTATACAGTATATTAACATGAGGTTATATATTACCATGAGGTTATATATTAACATGAGGTTATATATTAACATGAGGTTATATATTAACATGAGGTTATATATTACCATGAGGTTATATATTAACATGAGGTTATATATTAACATGAGGTTATATATTACCATGAGGTTATATATTAACATGAGGTTATATATTAACATGAGGCTATATATTAACATGAGGTTATATATTACCATGAGGTTATATATTACCATGAGGTTATATATTAACATGAGGTTATATATTAACATGAGGCTATATATTAACATGAGGTTATATATTAACATGAGGTTATATATTAACATGAGGTTATATATTAACATGAGGTTATATATTACCATGAGGTTATATATTACCATGAGGTTATATATTAACATGAGGTTATATATTAACATGAGGCTATATATTAACATGAGGCTATATATTAACATGAGGTTATATATTACCATGAGGTTATATATTAACATGAGGTTATATATTACCATGAGGTTATATATTAACATGAGGTTATATATTAACATGAGGTTATAAATTAACATGAGGTTATTAACATGAGGCTATACAGTATATTAACATGAGGTTATATATTAACATGAGGTTATATGAGTATAAGTACTACATTTTGGCCGAGGCAGCTTCTAATAATCTTGAAAGAAAGAAAACTATCTGGTTGGGGGGCAGCAGTGTAGTTGCCGGTAAGTGAACACAACACCAGCTCGCCTCTGTTAAACCACTGAAAAGAGCAAGAGAAGAGACTAAAAGAAACGGAGTGGACTACACATCCAGAAGGCCCCGAAGGCACAAGACGTCCTGAGCCTTTGTGTCTCAGGGTTTAACTAGTAGACCGGACATTAAACTGTCCTTCCCTTTAACTAGTAGACCGGACATTAAACTGTCCTTCCCTTTAACTAGTAGACTGGACATTAAACTGTCCTTCCCTTTAACTAGTAGACTGGACATTAAACTGTCCTTCCCTTTAACTAGTAGACCGGACATTACACTGTCCTTCCCTTTAACTAGTAGACCGGACATTAAACTGTCCTTCCCTTTAACTAGTAGACCGGACATTACACTGTCCTTCCCTTTAACTAGTAGACTGGACATTAAACTGTCCTTCCCTTTAACTAGTAGACTGGACATTAAACTGTCCTTCCCTTTAACTAGTAGACCGGACATTAAACTGTCC
This sequence comes from Etheostoma nigrum, assembly GCA_029931835.1. Lineage (NCBI taxonomy): Eukaryota > Metazoa > Chordata > Actinopteri > Perciformes > Percidae > Etheostoma > Etheostoma nigrum. Next base: position 21,868,040 of record CM057255.1, on the reverse strand, counting down.
TTCCCTTTAACTAGTAGACCGGACATTAAACTGTCCTTCCCTTTAACTAGTAGACTGGACATTAAACTGTCCTTCCCTTTAACTAGTAGACTGGACATTACACTGTCCTTCCCTTTAACTAGTAGACCGGACTGTGAGACCGAGAGGCTCGCCCACGATCAAAAAAGCACCTCTGATTCATAGTTTAATAACTTTTGAACAATACAAGGTAGCGACTCACCTAAAATGGCTGCTGAATCCTGACGAATTAGCCTTTCCGGCGGTCTTTTCCGTGTCCTTTTAGCCTCTACAGGTGATTTTCTATCCAGCCTGGAACTTCCAGCCTCTTTAGGGGTTGTTGGGCTTTAAATCCATACCTTTAAATCCCAGATTAATCCACTTTATGTCCATAATTCATCGCGTTTTCGCTCGATTCGGCCGCTCCCTCGCTCCTTTGTCTGTCTCTGCGCTGTTTACAGGAAGTACATGCCCATATATGGGAGATATCAGCCAAAGAGTCTTTAGGCTGAAAGATTTCAGCCCCCCCAACACTTCCTACTTTGCCAACACTTCCTGTCAACGTGTCTGCAGGCAAACAAAGGTGCTATAGTGGAACAAGATAGATATCTACCGTTTTATAGAGGAAATGGCCTCATTGGTTTGAGATATGGCATATATTTGCATTATATATTATATATTTGGGCCTTTTTTGAAGAAATGTAAATAGTATGTGCTTTATATGAGTTGTAATGTTTATTATGTTTATTTTTGCATATAGAAGAACTGTTTTAGACACACAAATGCTTGTGTAGCATTGTTGTGGGTGTAATATCAATAAATATGACATTATTATGTTATTATTGGCATAGGTAAATGTCATGAGGGCAAAAGCGTCTGGACTTTTTTTGAAAAAATGTCTGTATTTTGTCATCTGTAAAATTTATAATGATTATTTCTTCACAGTGTGACTCCCAAGACATATGAGAAGTGTTTTAGAGAATAAAATGGCTTAGGTTTTACCTATATGTCTGTGATATCAATACATATCTGGAAGAGTCATGTTCCGTTTTATTTATTTATTTGTCTTTAAGGTCCTACAACCATTTTTAACATTCAAGTGACCTCATTGCAACCCAAATATTCTACTAACCCAGTTTGTCCTGAAAAAAATGATGTTCAGATCTTGACTGTAGACAACAGGGTTGATGTTTTATTGGCTTTTATATAAAATAAATCCAGACGGAAAATGAACTGTAAAAATGGCCTCAGGGCTCAGAGGGTTAAACTGTCCTTCCCTTTAACTAGTAGACTGGACATTACACTGTCCTTCCCTTTAACTAGTAGACCGGACATTACACTGTCCTTCCCTTTAACTAGTAGACCAGTAGACCGGACATTACACTGTCCTTCCCTTTAACTAGTAGACTGGACATTAAACTGTCCTTCCCTTTAACTAGTAGACCGGACATTACACTGTCCTTCCCTTTAACTAGTAGACTGGACATTACACTGTCCTTCCCTTTAACTAGTAGACCGGACATTACACTGGCCTTCCCTTTAACTAGTAGACTGGACATTAAACTGTCCTTCCCTTTAACTAGTAGACTGGACATTAAACTGTCCTTCCCTTTAACTAGTAGACCGGACATTAAACTGTCCTTCCCTTTAACTAGTAGACTGGACATTACACTGTCCTTCCCTTTAACTAGTAGACCGGACATTACACTGTCCTTCCCTTTAACTAGTAGACTGGACATTACACTCTCCTTCCCTTTAACTAGTAGACCGGACATTACATTGTCCTTCCCTTTAACTAGTAGACCGGACATTACACTGTCCTTCCCTTTAACTAGTAGACTGGACATTACACTGTCCTTCCCTTTAACTAGTAGACCGGACATTACACTGTCCTTCCCTTTAACTAGTAGACCGGACATTACACTGTCCTTCCCTTTAACTAGTAGACTGGACATTACACTGTCCTTCCCTTTAACTAGTAGACCGGACATTACACTGTCCTTCCCTTTAACTAGTAGACTGGACATTAAACTGTCCTTCCCTTTAACTAGTAGACTGGACATTAAAAATTGGGACGCTGCATATTCACAGACAGCTGATGTTACATTATCACTGATGAGTACTGAACGTGCTCTGGTCAAGACATGCAGACAGTACTACTATCATACTACTGCAGACAGCGTGTATCGTCCTACTTCTGCAAACGACTGCAGACAGTATTACAGTACTACTATCATACTACTGAAGACAGTATTACAGTACTACTATCATACTACTGCAGACAGTATTACAGTACTACTATCATACTACTGCAGACAGTATTACAGTACTACTATCATACTACTGCAGACAGTCCCTCTCCACAACACTGTTACACACTGGTGTAGTCCTGCTAAATCTCATTCAGATATTTAGGAGGTAACAGTTAAAACAGTTATTGAAATAATTTTAAATGTAGTAAAATATATAAATATGGTGAAGAAACTATAAGTTAATGCCAAATATATGTACAAATATGTTAAAATGGTTCAAATTAGATAAAAGAACTGAATGGTTAGATCTCCCTCCATCTGAAGCCAGGCCACACATCCTTACTATCCATTATTATTATTATTATTATTATACTATTATTATTGATACATATATATACTATCTATTATTGTTATAATGATAAAGGATACATTACTATCTATTATTATTATGATAAAGGATACATTACTATCTTATCTATTAGTTATATTATTATTACTACTATCTTACCTCTTGCACATATTTTTGTATTAAACTGTAAGTTTTCACACCCCTGGACCATAACAGCACATTCCTGTACAGATATACACTTTAAAACCGACACTTTATATCCGTAATGTTATATTTTTTAATGAGATGCACATTATAAAATAAACCTCTTATGATGAAAGCATGACATGAGTTGAGTCAGCCAGCAGGGGGGGGGGCAGAGCACCTTGTCTTTCTTTACACATGCTCAGTTCAGCACAAAGGTAGATTACCTACATTAGCATTATTATTAATTAATAACCTACATTATTAATGTAGGTTACCTTTTCATCATTCTCACACATAAACACATATATTAAAGGTAAAATAAGTAATATGTCTGCATTGATGAATATAACACTAATTATTACTAGAAATAGCATAAATTGGACTATAACATTACTTATAATTAGTAAATATTATTTAATTCATCAAGTCATTGGTTAACAGTAAAATAACTAATATAATACATTTTACATCAATTTACAGTTTATTAGTGATGGTTATTATAAAATGTTACCAAATATTCTAGTTCTCTAAATCACTGTGAGTCAATCTCTCTGTGGGACCCTCCTCTGGGTTCGGACCCAGGCACCAAACTCTGACATCTCTCCATTAGTGTATGTATAGTACTGAGCATGTGTGTGTAGTTCGGGCCTGTGTGTAATGTGTATAATAACAGAGTGTGAATTGTAATTTCCCCTTGCAATTTGTAATTGTCCCCAAGTAAAGCTATATTTCAAATTTCAGGCTGTTAAAGTCATTATGTAAGTATACATAATTATTTATTTATTGATTATATATTATTATTATTATTATTATTATTATTATTATTAGGTGGATATTCATGGAGGAGAGACATTACTGGTGTCTTTAAAGTTACTCATTTCAATGGAATAAAATGTGTAGTAAATTACTAATTGTAAAAGTAAAACGTTTGTGGTTGTGGTCTGTTGTCCCATGGTCTTTTACATGTTAGTAACCACTGCAGCAATAGCAACGGATACAAAAACAAATGGACCTAAGAACCATGAAAATCCAAGACCTGCTGCCCATCCAATATATTTGCCAACATGAGTAGATTTTTTATCCTCCGGACCTGAAGAGGAAAAACAAATGAATCAGAAATGTGTGGATAGCGGAGCGGCATTCGGTTTCTGATGTTTGAAACTGCAGAAAAACACCCAGAGAGAGACTACCTCACCTGTAACCTGTAGAAAAACACCCAGAGAGAGACTACCTCACCTGTAACCTGTAGAAAAACACCCAGAGAGAGACTACCTCACCTGTAACCTGTAGAAAAACACCCAGAGAGAGACTACCTCACCTGTAACCTGTAGAAAAACACCCAGAGAGAGACTACCTCACCTGTAACCTGTAGAAAAACACCCAGAGAGAGACTACCTCACCTGTAACCTGTAGAAAAACACCCAGAGAGAGACTACCTCACCTGTAACCTGTAGAAAAACACCCAGAGAGAGAGACTACCTCACCTGTAACCTGTAGAAAAACACCCAGAGAGAGACTACCTCACCTGTAACCTGTAGAAAAACACCCAGAGAGAGACTACCTCACATGTAACCTGTAGAAAAACACCCAGAGAGAGACTACCTCACCTGTAACCTGTAGAAAAACACCCAGAGAGAAACTACCTCACCTGTAACCTGTAGAAAAACACCCAGAGAGAGACTACCTCACCTGTAACCTGCAGAAAAACACCCAGAAAGAGACTACCTCACCTGTAACCTGTAGAAAAACACCCAGAGAGAGACTACCTCACCTGTAACCTGTAGAAAAACACCCAGAGAGAGACTACCTCACCTGTAACCTGTAGAAAAACACCCAGAGAGAGACTACCTCACCTGTAACCTGTAGAAAAACACCCAGAGAGAGACTACCTCACCTGTAACCTGTAGAAAAACACCCAGAGAGAGACTACCTCACCTGTAACCTGTAGAAAAACACCCAGAGAGAGACTACCTCACCTGTAACCTGTAGAAAAACACCCAGAGAGAGACTACCTCACCTGTAACCTGTAGAAAAACACCCAGAGAGAGACTACCTCACCTGTAACCTGTAGAAAAACACCCAGAGAGAGACTACCTCACCTGTAACCTGTAGAAAAACACCCAGAGAGAGACTACCTCACCTGTAACCTGTAGAAAAACACCCAGAGAGAGACTACCTCACCTGTAACCTGTAGAAAAACACCCAGAGAGAGACTACCTCACCTGTAACCTGTAGAAAAACACCCAGAGAGAGAGACTACCTCACATGTAACCTGTAGAAAAACACCCAGAGAGAGACTACCTCACCTGTAACCTGCAGAAAAACACCCAGAGAGAGAGACTACCTCACCTGTAACCTGTAGAAAAACACCCAGAGAGAAACTACCTCACCTGTAACCTGTAGAAAAACACCCAGAGAGAGACTACCTCACCTGTAACCTGCAGAAAAACACCCAGAGAGAGACTACCTCACCTGTAACCTGTAGAAAAACACCCAGAGAGAGACTACCTCACCTGTAACCTGTAGAAAAACACCCAGAGAGAGACTACCTCACCTGTAACCTGTAGAAAAACACCCAGAGAGAGACTACCTCACCTGTAACCTGTAGAAAAACACCCAGAGAGAGACTACCTCACCTGTAACCTGTAGAAAAACACCCAGAGAGAGACTACCTCACCTGTAACCTGTAGAAAAACACCCAGAGAGAGACTACCTCACCTGTAACCTGTAGAAAAACACCCAGAGAGAGACTACCTCACCTGTAACCTGTAGAAAAACACCCAGAGAGAGACTACCTCACCTGTAACCTGTAGAAAAACACCCAGAGAGAGACTACCTCACCTGTAACCTGTAGAAAAACACCCAGAGAGAGACTACCTCACCTGTAACCTGTAGAAAAACACCCAGAGAGAGACTACCTCACCTGTAACCTGTAGAAAAACACCCAGAGAGAGACTACCTCACCTGTAACCTGTAGAAAAACACCCAGAGAGAGACTACCTCACCTGTAACCTGTAGAAAAACACCCAGAGAGAGACTACCTCACCTGTAACCTGTAGAAAAACACCCAGAGAGAGACTACCTCACCTGTAACCTGTAGAAAAACACCCAGAGAGAGAGACTACCTCACCTGTAACCTGTAGAAAAACACCCAGAGAGAGACTACCTCACCTGTAACCTGTAGAAAAACACCCAGAGAGAGACTACCTCACCTGTAACCTGTAGAAAAACACCCAGAGAGAGACTACCTCACCTGTAACCTGTAGAAAAACACCCAGAGAGAGAGACTACCTCACCTGTAACCTGTAGAAAAACACCCAGAGAGAGACTACCTCACCTGTAACCTGTAGAAAAACACCCAGAGAGAGACTACCTCACCTGTAACCTGTAGAAAAACACCCAGAGAGAGACTACCTCACCTGTAACCTGTAGAAAAACACCCAGAGAGAGACTACCTCACCTGTAACCTGTAGAAAAACACCCAGAGAGAGAGACTACCTCACCTGTAACCTGTAGAAAAACACCCAGAGAGAGACTACCTCACCTGTAACCTGTAGAAAAACACCCAGAGAGAGACTACCTCACCTGTAACCTGTAGAAAAACACCCAGAGAGAGACTACCTCACCTGTAACCTGTAGAAAAACACCCAGAGAGAGACTACCTCACCTGTAACCTGTAGAAAAACACCCAGAGAGAGACTACCTCACCTGTAACCTGTAGAAAAACACCCAGAGAGAGACTACCTCACCTGTAACCTGTAGAAAAACACCCAGAGAGAGACTACCTCACCTGTAACCTGTAGAAAAACACCCAGAGAGAGACTACCTCACCTGTAACCTGTAGAAAAACACCCAGAGAGAGACTACCTCACCTGTAACCTGTAGAAAAACACCCAGAGAGAGACTACCTCACCTGTAACCTGTAGAAAAACACCCAGAGAGAGACTACCTCACCTGTAACCTGTAGAAAAACACCCAGAGAGAGACTACCTCACCTGTAACCTGTAGAAAAACACCCAGAGAGAGACTACCTCACCTGTAACCTGTAGAAAAACACCCAGAGAGAGACTACCTCACCTGTAACCTGTAGAAAAACACCCAGAGAGAGACTACCTCACCTGTAACCTGTAGAAAAACACCCAGAGAGAGACTACCTCACCTGTAACCTGTAGAAAAACACCCAGAGAGACTACCTCACCTGTAACCTGTAGAAAAACACCCAGAGAGAGACTACCTCACCTGTAACCTGTAGAAAAACACCCAGAAAGAGACTACCTCACCTGTAACCTGTAGAAAAACACCCAGAAAGAGACTACCTCACCTGTAACCTGTAGAAAAACACCCAGAGAGAGACTACCTCACCTGTAACCTGTAGAAAAACACCCAGAGAGAAACTACCTCACCTGTAACCTATAGAAAAACACCCAGAGAGAGAGACTACCTCACCTGGCTCTGTAACCTGCAGACGGACGGTGCTGATTGGCTCAGAGTCGATGATGGCTCTCTTTTTCCGTCTTGAACCACCTGATGCAACTCGACACTCGTATGTTCCAGCGTCGCTGCTGCTCACATTCTTCAGAGTTAAAGACATGTCTCCGTCCGTCAGATCTCTGTCCACCAGCTCCACCCTGTCCCTAAAGGATGGATGTACTCTTTCTGTTTGCTCATCTTTGTACAAGACGGCGAAGTCTGGCTTCGGGTCAGCTCTTCTCCACTCTACAGCTCTGATGGAGGAATCATCAGACCGACACGGCAGAGTAGCATTCTCCCCAGGATGCACTGTTACAATCTGGTCTGAAAAACAAATAATAATAATAAATAAATAAATGTGTTAATTTGAAAAGGATTCCACAGCCAGGAGACTACAGATGGACTCTGTCATATTTGTATTTTTTATTTATAGGAGGACAACACACACTAATCAGCATTTCTGTAAATGTGCCAGTCGGCTCATTTTCAACCGTAGTCCTTTGGTCAGATGATTTTACACCATGGCAGCAGGAAGCAACAAAAACATTAATAAAAAGGTTAAAATATACACATTGTAATCAAAAAGACACCATACATACAGCTAGATCAGAAATGTAAGCTTTTTTTGTCTGCCATGCATAGCTGCAGAAAGCATCAGGACACTAGCAGAGACTACACACCAACAGGACCTCCTGTTAATATAAGAAGCCCAGCATCAGGACGCTAGCAGAGACTACACACCAGCAGGACCTCCTGTTAATATAAGAAGCCCAGCATCAGGACACTAGCAGAGACTACACACCAACAGGACCTCCTGTTAATATAAGAAGCCCAGCATCAGGACACTAGCAGAGACTACACACCAACAGGACCTCCTGTTAATATAAGAAGCCCAGCATCAGGACACTAGCAGAGACTACACACCAACAGGACCTCCTGTTAATATAAGAAGCCCAGCATCAGGACACTAGCAGAGACTACACACCAACAGGACCTCCTGTTAATATAAGAAGCCCAGCATCAGGACGCTAGCAGAGACTACACACCAACAGGACCTCCTGTTAATATAAGAAGCCCAGCATCAGGACGCTAGCAGAGACTACACACCAGCAGGACCTCCTGTTAATATAAGAAGCCCAGCATCAGGACGCTAGCAGAGACTACACACCAACAGGACCTCCTGTTAATATAAGAAGCCCAGCATCAGGACACTAGCAGAGACTACACATCAACAGGACCTCCTGTTAATATAAGAAGCCCAGCATCAGGACACTAGTAGAGACTACACACCAACAGGACCTCCTGTTAATATAAGAAGCCCAGCATCAGGACACTAGCAGAGACTACACACCAACAGGACCTCCTGTTAATATAAGAAGACCAGCATCAGGACACTAGCAGAGACTACACACCAACAGGACCTCCTGTTAATATAAGAAGACCAGCATCAGGACACTAGCAGAGACTACACACCAACAGGACCTCCTGTTAATATAAGAAGCCCAGCGTCAGGACACTAGCAGAGACTACACACCAACAGGACCTCCTGTTAATATAAGAAGCCCAGCGTCAGGACACTAGCAGAGACTACACACCAACAGGACCTCCTGTTAATATAAGAAGACCAGCATCAGGACACTAGCAGAGACTACACACCAACAGGACCTCCTGTTAATATAAGAAGCCCAGCATCAGGACACTAGCAGAGACTACACACCAACAGGACCTCCTGTTAATATAAGAAGCCCAGCATCAGGACACTAGCAGAGACTACACACCAACAGGACCTCCTGTTAATATAAGAAGCCCAGCATCAGGACACTAGCAGAGACTACACACCAACAGGACCTCCTGTTAATATAAGAAGCCCAACATCAGGACACTAGCAGAGACTACACACCAACAGGACCTCCTGTTAATATAAGAAGCCCAGCATCAGGGCCCGGTTTTTCAAAAAATGTAATCTGGATCAAATTGATCCGGATTTAGTAATCCTTTTTTTTGCGATCCGCGATCACGTAATCCAGCTTACTTTTGAGCCAGTTTTTCAAAGCAACATCGGATTGGATCAATCTGATCCGGATAGGAACTTTTCAGGATCACCAAATCTGGATAGCCAGTGCTCAAACAGGATAGGAGACATCACAAAGTAGAACTATACATATGTAAAGAGGAACAAGTAGAATGGCCAGTGTGGGGTCAATAGAAGTTTATTTTTATTTGAAATGAAAACACACACATTAAAAAAAAAGAAGAAGAAAACCCCCCCCCATCCTCTTCCAGCAGTCCGCTCATCTGAGACTAACACAAACACTGTACATTGAGGGTATTTATAACAAGTTTCATATATAGATGTATTGAATTAAAAAAAAAAAGACTTAATGTCAAATACTCAACAATAATTTCTTAATAATTTCTTAAGAGGCGCTTTGCATGCCTTAACTACCTGAGAGCGGAACCACAGAAAGCATGCAACATAACCCTTGCCTGTATTGTCCTGCACAACATCGCTACTAAGCTCAATGTCCCTCTCTGTGCTGACAATGATGCACCTGAGTCCCTTGGAGACCCTAACCAACCTCCTGCATTCTGCAAGAACGAGCAAACAGGACGTGCAACAAGGGACGCAATAGTTAGACACTATTTCTGATTTGGATTTGTTTTGGATATCAAACATCAGTGATTGCCATTCTTTGCATTTTTTGGTTATTCTGTAATCATTGCATGCATCACTAATAAATATTGTAAAAACAAAAATATTTTCGATTGTGATGAATATATAGGCCTATATATATATATCAATTATTGACAGAACAAAATGTATTGTTTTTGGTCAATTTTGACAGCTGTTTGGGGGATTATTTTATGAGGCCAAACTCCTTCTACTTCGCTGTAGGCCTATACTGAAAGGCTGATTACGTTAAAGCCTGACGGATAAAACAAATAAAATTAAAACCTTATGAATAAATAGGATATCTTGTAAGATACTGCATGATCCAAATATGGTATTATTTGATACATTTGTAAAGTTTTCATTACATTTTGGGCATGAAATCCACGCTGAGTCCACCCTTCCGATGGGATCAGTTTAATCCAGATTTTTTGGATCAAAGTGATCCAAATCCTACAAAAAAGTTATGAAAAACCCAAACTGAAGGTTTGATCCAGATCAAAACCAAGATTGGATTATGTGATCTAATCCGATTATGTAATCCGTTTTTTCTTTTGAAAAACCCATTTTCAACATTTGATCCAATCCGTTATCCAAAATCCTAGTGGATTACTTTTGAAAAACTGGGCCCAGGACACATGCAACTTTGACACCATTCAGCCATGTAAAACAATAACAAGCATTAATAAAAATATGAAATAAACGATATCACTCTCTCATCAGGAAGGCGTTAATACAGCAGACTAATAAGATGGTATACTAGTTAAAATACTATGTCATGTTTCATTCATACCCAGGTTGTGCTGAGCAGGCTAAATTTAACACATGACTTTATTCCCACAGTATCAGCAACACTGAGTGTCCTGCTGTATACACAAAGTCCACATGAATTTTCACAATAAAAGCTGATAATCACCAGAAGCTGCTACAGACAGAAGAGACAACAGGATGATGAATGGAGCCATGAGAGCGGAGTTTTATGTTTTTCTCTCTAGTCAAGTGATCCGATTCTACACACACTGCCCTCCGGATCGACCCAGAATGACAGGTGTCAGAGTGGATCCTGCACCGTCTGAGGACGTCTACCTGTGTGAGTGGGTGGTATTCTGTTACACAGTATCCAAAGGGCAGGCTGCACAAAGTGGAGCCGTACCCCCCCTCTGAGGACATAGGAGGGGGGTCGAGGGCCGCCTTCAATAGGCTCAACATGTGTCGATATCAGGTTATCAAAGTTCACACCTGCACACATCTCCCTACGATTCATTTAAAATGGTAAAAATATTCATTAATATGAAGATGCTTAATTGTGAAAAGTACTACCAAGACACACTCTACAAGAGGAAGCTTGAAGACTTTCTTCCTTTTCATTTGAATAGTCTTGACAGGCAGAAACACATTTGTCTCCAAAGTACCGTGTTGCACATTTGAGCTCATTGATTCACTTTCTCAGTTCTCTCAATCCGAGCCCTCTGCTCATGTCTAAAAGTACACAACGGGCGTCTTTTACAGGCTGAAAACCACCAGGCGCAGGGCACTGGCTTTATTGTTGAAGACGTCCTGATCAGACCAGTTGTGTCTTCTGTTATTCTTGCTCAGCAACCCCAAAACTAACCATCCCCAGTCAAATGTGGTGAGGGGAAACTTTCTGGTTTTCTTTTCTGCAGAAACACAGAACCTGCCCCCGGCTGCTGAAACTGGCTCAGTTCTGATCGGGGGCCTAACTGTAGAATCTGAAATACTAACCTGGGAAGCGACCTTGGATGTTGTGCAGCTCAGCAGGGAGGTCAGAGCTGAAGAGGAATGAACCTCTGGTTAGTTTGAGTTTGTGATACGAGACATTCAAAGTTCAAATTAATGAAAAGAACCCAAAAACTGCACGGCAGCAGAAGTATTTACACAACCTTTCAAAATGACTCGCATCATTTCTTCCCATAAACACATTATGTTTACGTTCAGGAGCATTAAAAACTATAAAAACCACGATTTTTATTTTTTTATATATAACTGTACAAACAACATTAATAACATTATTAAGCTGCATGGGAACAAAACAGAGATATGAAAACAATATGAACGCCACAGCAGCTACACACACACACACACACACACACACACACACACACACAGCGTGTTGTTGAACTCACATGTCTGAACCTGAATCAGGAGGATCATCCATCCAGCATGTTAGCATGTTAGCATGTTAGCCTCAACCAGCACACACCTGTTGGTGAAGTGACATCACAGCAGGTGTGTTTGATTTGAGTCACCTAGAGTGCTGGGAGGGGTGGGCTGGGCTAATTAACCCTTCTGTTACCCTAAATACCAGATGTCAGTACATTTGAGGATAACAGGAGGGTTAAGGTGTATATATATATATATATATACATATATATATATATACCTTAACCCAGTATAATCCTGTGCCTCGGCTCAGAGGAGAGAGAGCATGGTGTAGTTGGGTCAGACAGCCAGCAGGGGGCAGCTTCTCTCTCTTTAACACACATGACATCATTTCACTGGAAAGTCTTTCATTTACGGGAAGTCAGCAGACCAGTTCAGCCTGCCCCCCCTCCCACCTAGTTTCCAAGGGCGGTTCAGGACTGTCCCGCCCCACTCGGCCTCTGATTGGCTGGTACTTCTCTGTCAGATTGGTTATATATGGTCATGAGGAGTGAGATTGGTTAGAGTAATAGGTAAACATCGCAGGATAAGCCAATCAGAGGCAGAGAGAGGCGGGACTAACATGTCTTCATCATCCTAGGAAACACAAACTCTTACAGGAAGACAGACTCAGACATAAAGCTGCATATATATAACATATATAATATATAACATATATAATATATAACATATATAATATAACATATATAATATAACATATATAATATATAACATATATAATATAACATATATAATATAACAATGACCATCAGACATAAAGCTGTATATATATATAACATATATAATATTTAACATATATAATATAACATATATAATATAACATATATAATATATAACATATATAATATAACATATATAATATAACATATATAATATATAACATATATAATATAACATATATAATATATAACATCTATAATATAACATATATAACATATATAATATATAACATATATAATATATAACATATATAATATAACATATATAATATAACATATATAATATAACATATATAACATAACATATATAATATAACAATGACCATCAGACATAAAGCTGCATATATATAACATATATAATATAACATATATAACATATATAATATAACATATATAACATAACATATATAATATAACATATATAATATAACATATATAACATAACATATATAATATAACATATATAATATAACATATATAATATAACATATATAACATAACATATATAATATAACATATATAATATAACATATATAATATATAACATATATAATATAACATATATAATATATAACATATATAATATAACAATGACCATCAGACATAAAGCTGCATATATATAACATATATAATATAACATATATAACATATATAATATAACATATATAACATATATAACATAACATATATAACATAACATATATAATATAACATATATAATATAACATATATAATATAACATATATAATATATAACATATATAATATATAACATATATAATATAACATATATAACATATATAATATAACATATATAACATAACATATATAATATAACATATATAACATATATAATGTAACATATATAATATATAACATATATAATATATAACATATATAATATAACATATATAATATATAACATA
>CM057255.1:21769290-21849290 GCA_029931835.1 Etheostoma nigrum | reverse complement strand
TACACATACTCTGGGCCTTGTTGTTGTATATAAGTACACATACTCTGGGCCTTGTTGTTGTATATAAGTACACATACTCTGGGCCTTGTTATTGTATGTAAGTACACGTACTCTGGGCCTTGTTGTTGTATATAAGTACACGTACTCTGGGCCTTGGTATTGTATATAAGTACACGTACTCTGGGCCTTGTTATTGTATATAAGTACACATACTCTGGGCCTTGGTATTGTATATAAGTACACATACTCTGGGCCTTGTTATTGTATATAAGTACACATACTCTGGGCCTTGGTATTGTATATAAGTACACATACTCTGGGCCTTGTTATTGTATATAAGTACACATACTCTGGGCCTTGGTGCTGCGACAGCCAGACGCCCTGAAACAGGAAACTAGATTAAGAACAACATCCTGTCTCTCTCTTAAAGCGACAGCGACGTGTTTAATCCCCGGATCAGATCTGAGATCAGGGCTGAAATACTACATGTAGAAGTTAAACGTTGCATCATGGAGGTACAGGGTAAAGATAAGCGGGGTTATCAGTGAGGGGGGGGGGGGTTCATGGTGCAGCTGCTGCTCCCTGATAAACAGATCCTGAAGAGCTCAGACCGGGGTTGGGGGTAAACAACCTGTTCAGGGTTCAGGACTCAGACTGCTGCCCTGGACAGATATTTAACAGATTACTTCATGTTTGACTCTCTCACACTGAATAAAGTACATCATAAAAACACTGAGTTACTGTGATACTGTTGCTGTTTGTTGTCTTTAGTTCCCCTTAACGACCGACTTCCTCTCTGTCAATCACTATTCTCAGCAGCGCTGCTGTCTTCACACATCGGCTTCCTGGAAACCCCCCCCCCCACGCGGCCTGTAAGAGATCACATGTGCTGTACAAGTACTCAGTTAATGTTGCGTACTAATGTTCTCTTAATGCCACTGTCTACGTCTACTCAGAGGGAAATACTGTGTACTCTGTGCTTCTTTAGTGTATTACATTGTGAAGGCGTCCCTCAGGGTAATGGGGACTCCGTTTCCATGGATGTTTTTAAAGGACCAGTACAGGCTACAGGACTACAAGGATTCCAAGGTTGTGAATCTGGTCTGACCGGTGACACCCACACCGAGAACCAGAGGCCGTGGAACATTGTTTACATGATAAATAAAATGATTAGGTAAAGTCAGCCAGTATTAGTCCTGCATGAGGGAGTAGTAGTAGTAGTACTGCATGAGGGAGTAGTAGTAGTAGTACTGCATGAGGGAGTAGTAGTAGTAGTACTGCATGAGGGAGTAGTAGTAGTAGTAGTACTGCATGATGGAGTAGTAGTAGTAGTACTGCACGAGGTAGTAGTAGTAGTAGTACTGCATGAGGGAGTAGTAGTAGTATTAGTACTGCATGAGGGAGTAGTAGGAGTAGTACTGCATGAGGGAGTAGTAGTAGTAGTACTGCATGAGGGAGTAGTAGTAGTAGTAGTACTGCATGAGGGAGTAGTAGTAGTAGTACTGCATGAGGTAGTAGTAGTAGTAGTACTGCATGAGGGAGTAGTAGTAGTATTAGTACTGCATGAGGGAGTAGTAGGAGTAGTACTGCATGAGGGAGTAGTAGTAGTAGTAGTACTGCATGAGGGAGTAGTAGTAGTAGTACTGCATGAGGGAGTAGTAGTAGTAGTACTGCACGAGGTAGTAGTAGTAGTAGTACTGCATGAGGGAGTAGTAGTAGTATTAGTACTGCATGAGGGAGTAGTAGGAGTAGTACTGCATGAGGGAGTAGTAGTAGTAGTACTGCATGAGGGAGTAGTAGTAGTAGTAGTACTGCATGAGGGAGTAGTAGTAGTAGTACTGCATGAGGGAGTAGTAGTAGTATTAGTATTGCATGAGGTAGTAGTAGTATTAGTACTGCATGAGGGAGTAGTAGTAGTAGTACTGCATGAGGTAGTAGTAGTAGTACTGCATGAGGGAGTAGTAGTAGTAGTACTGCATGAGGTAGTAGTAGTAGTACTGCATGAGGTAGTAGTAGTAGTAGTACTGCATGAGGGAGTAGTAGTAGTAGTAGTACTGCACGAGGGAGTAGTAGTAGTAGTACTGCATGAGGGAGTAGTAGTAGTACTGCATGAGGGAGTAGTAGTAGTAGTACTGCATGAGGGAGTAGTAGTAGTAGTACTGCATGAGGGAGTAGTAGTAGTAGTAATGCATGAGGGAGTAGTAGTAGTAGTACTGCATGAGGGAGTAGTAGTATTAGTACTGCATGAGGGAGTAGTAGTAGTAGTACTGCATGAGGGAGTAGTAGTAGTAGTACTGCATGAGGTAGTAGTAGTAGTAGTACTGGTTAATATGTGCAGAATATATTTAAGATATTAGGTGAACTGTAGAGGTAGATGACTGTAACATACTGCATGAGGTAGTAGTAGTAGTAGTACTGGTTAATATCTGCAGAATATATTTAAGATATTAAGGGAACTGTAGAGGTAGATGACTGGAACATACTGCATGATAAACAGCTGCTTCTCTTTCTAACCGCCAACTTTGAAGAGGAACTGAAACCACATCCTGACTCAGACTGAGAGGGGGGGGGGGGGTGTGCACATTTACTTTGAGCCTGTTGATACCACGTGCTCCCCCCCCCCCCCACTAAGCATCCTCCATGTTGTTCTCTGAGTAAAGGAACAGACCCAGACAGGCAAAATGGCGGCATGCAGACTCCTCAGCAGAGCTCTAACTGAAGCAAAGGCCTACTGTGAGTGTGTGTGAGTGTGTGTGTGTGTGTGTGTGTGTGTGTGTGTGTGTGTGTGTGTGTGTGTGTGTGTGTGTGTGTGTGTGTGTGTGTGTGTGTGTGTGTGTGTGTGAGTGTGTGTGTGTGTGTGTGTGTGTGAGTGTGTGTGTGTGTGTGTGAGTGTGTGTGTGTGTGAGTGTGTGTGTGAGTGTGTGTGTGTGTGTGTGTGTGTGTGTGTGTGTGTGTGTGTGTGTGTGTGTGTGTGTGTGTGTGTGTGTGTGTGTGTGTGTGTGTGTGTGTGTGTGTGTGTGTGAGAGTGTGTGTGTGTGTGAGTGTGTGTGTGTGTGTGAGTGTGTGTGTGAGTGTGTGTGTGTGTGTGTGTGTGTGTGTGTAGTACTGGGCTGGGTGTGTTCTGGTTATATATTATATATATATTATATTTTATTGTTTATAGGAAACATTTTGTACTTTATGTCTTTGTTTTGCTGTCTTGTTGTTATTTGTTGTGTTGTTGTTATTTGTTGTGTTGTTGTTATTTGTTGTGTTGTTGTTATGTGTTGTTGTTGTGTTGTTGTGTTGTTGTTGTGGTGTTGTCTTGTTGTTATTTGTTGTGTTGTTGTGATTGTTGTGTTGTTGTGATTGTTGTGTTGTTGTTATGTGTTGTGATTGTTGTGTTGTTGTTATGTGTTGTGATTGTTGTGTTGTTGTGTTGTTGTTATTTGATGTGTTGTTGTGATTGTGGTTTATCAGTTTTCCATCTGGGATAATAAAGGGAAGTTTCCGTGCAGCTTTTGTACTTTAATTGTAGTTTTTTGCTGTGAAACTACGTGTATACATTGAAGTATTTAAACGGGTCTGAGTGAGTTCCTGAAATATTGGACATGTTGGACTAAGGTGTCTCCATCAGATTCAGATCTTAGTCTCTCAGGACGCCCCCCCTGTCTCTGGCCCTCCTCAACACATCTAAAATATTAATATAACACACTATATATGAGACATTAATATACAAATATTAATATAACACACTATATATGAGACATTAATATACAAATATTAATATAACACACTATATATGAGACATTAATATACAAATATTAACATAACACACTATATATGAGGCATTAATATACAAATATTAATATAACACACTATATATGAGACATTAATATACATATATTAATATAACACACTATATATGAGACATTAATATACATATATTAATATAACACACTATATATGAGACATTAATATACATATATTAATATAACACACTATATATGAGACATTAATATACATATATTAATATAACACACTATATATGAGACATTAATATACATATATTAATATAACACACTATATATGAGGTTGGATATTAGGAGATTTATTTGGTTCAAAGCGCACAACAATAAAAACATAACTCTCAATCCAGATGTAGCAAAATAAAGTTTTATCATAATAACACAAGATTAAACAGCTTAAGGTGCATTAAGGCATCTGAATGATAAAACTGAGTCTCCATCACGTCTCTGATCATCATGATTTCAACATGATTTCATCATGATTTCATCCATCGATTCATATTCAATAATCACTTTGGTATATTAACATTTCATAACATTTAATAACATTTTATAACATTTCCTTATCAGACTTCATATTATTCTATTTGATAGATAATAAAACAGGTCTTATTTAGAGAGGACTCGTCCTCTATGTCCTCTGAGATATGTAGAGAGGACTCGTCCTCTATGTCCTCTGAGACATTTAGAGAGGACTCGTCCTCTATGTCCTCTGAGACATTTAGAGAGGACTCGTCCTCTATGTCCTCTGAGACATCTAGAGAGGACTCGTCCTCTATGTCCCTTGAGACATTTAGAGAGGACTCGTCCTCTATGTCCTCTGAGATATTTAGAGAGGACTCGTCCTCTATGTCCTCTGAGATATTTAGAGAGGACTCGTCCTCTATGTCCTCTGAGATATTTAGAGAGGACTCGTCCTTTATGTCCTCTGAGACATTTAGAGAGGACTCGTCCTCTATGTCCTCTGAGACATTTAGAGAGGACTCGTCCTCTATGTCCTCTGAGATATTTAGAGAGGACTCGTCCTCTATGTCCCTTGAGACATTTAGAGAGGACTCGTCCTCTATGTCCTCTGAGATATTTAGAGAGGACGAGTCCTCTATGTCCTCTGAGATATGATTATTTTATGATAAACAATATTCACATTTTAACCTTCCTGTTGTCCTGTTTTTAAATAAAAGTTTACATTTCAGAAATTTGGGTTTCTTTTGATCAAATTGTCGAAGAAACTAACGTTACTCTTCAGAAGAAGACATGAGTTCACTACTTATATCGAATTTGGATGTTGATGATGAGAAATTAATATAAAAAAGGGACAAAAAAGTTTTAAAAGGGCGAAAAAACATTTTTAAAAAATCACTGGAAAAAATATAATATAGATATGAAATCATAAGCTGAATGTATATGATTATATATAATAATAATAACTATATATTATATAGATATTATAATATATTATTGTATATATATATAAAATAAGAAATGAACGTTAAAAAAGTGACAAAAAAGCTTCAAAAAGGCAAAAAAATCGACCATTTTTTTTTTTTTTAAATCACTGGAAAAAAAAATTCAACAACAACACGAGTAAAGTGAGTAAAATGTCAACAAAATATTGAGAAAAAGTTTTCATTTAACATTTTGACGCGGGGGGGGGATGGGGGGGGTCTAACTCCCCAGTAGGACCGGGTTTGAGTCCGGCCTGCAGCCCTCTGCCCCCCCCCCCTCCTGTCTATCCACCATCACTATCAACAAATAACAGGGAACCCCCCCCCTCAACAATCTGTTACCCGGACGACAGGAAGACAACACGATGTCTTCCCCTCCTCAGTTCAACCATTCAGGGTTAGTAGATATGAAATCATAAGCTGATATAGATATATATATATATATTATTCAATGCAGCAAGAAGCAGAAAACTAGCATTTAAATTCCCTCCATATGAAATATGGAGGTCCACAGCGTGCTGTAATATATCAGCTGGGTTGAAGTAATGGATTACATTTGCTCCTGTAATGCAGTATTTGTGTGTACTGCTGCTGAGTTCCTGTCTGAACATCTCTGTGGTTTCTGATTGGTTCTGCTCTTAAAGAACATTTTAATGACTGACTGTCATCTGAGCCCAGTTTCAGGTATCCAATAAGTACCCTGACAATTTATTTATAGTGAAATTACTTTTAGTTAAGTAACTTAGTTTTTCTTTAAAGCAACAGTACTTTAACTTTAGTAACATGTTGTAGTTCTTTTAAGCGGTCGTTTCATCAGGTTGTTTATATGGTCTCTTATGTCTTTTATACATCAGGACACCAGCCACTGCAGCACCAACAGCTACAGCAAGAACCAGAACCACTGCAACACCTGCTGCCAGTCCAGGAGAGGAGGGTCCATCACCACCATTCTTTGGGTTTTCATCCTTGGAGCGCCCGCTGTCTGAACCTAAAGTAGAATAAAACACATGAGTCAGTAAATGTGTTCTAGAGGAGCAGCCTTCATCCTCTCTGATGGTTGGAACTGCAGAAAAACACCCAGAGAGAGACTAACTCACCTGGACGACATTGGTCATTGGATCTCTTTCGACGTTTTTTATCACCACACTTTTCTGAAAAACAATAATAAAACAATAATTAAATATAAAAAGTCTTGTTATTTCAAAAGGCTTCCACAGGTGTGACACTGGAGGAGTGATGGAGGCGTTCACCAATCCCACGATGTCAACATCTTATAAGACCGGGATGAGATTAAATGACTGACTGCAGCGACACACTTAGTTAGACCTGATCCTGAATCAGAGACGAAAGAGCCGCACCCGTCATCTAACCAGAGTCTTCCTGTTCTGAGTAACAGGCTGTATTAGTGTGTGTGTCCCGCACCATTGCCGAACGCCGCTGTCGGCCGAACAGACTGGCTGAAACACAGGCACACTCAGGGCTCCTTCCATCTTTCATCTCATCTGATCAATCCAACACACACACAGCTGTCAAAACTGGTGAATAATGACGTTTGAATGTTCCTTCACACAGGTTCAAACGATTGGAATAAATACGTTAAGTAGATATACATAACTAGGTATATTTAACAAGGTAGATTTATTTTAATAATTTTAGTTTTTAAGATCTCTGCATACCTACACATTATAAAATTAACAGATGTATGTATATTTTATGTTTATGTGCTTCATGTGTCTTCAATGTTTTCATGACAGCCCTTCTATGGAGGCTCTGTTCAGTTCTGAGTGATGAGGGGTGACGAGAGGAGACGAGACGCTACAGTTGGCCCTCATAGTCACTAGTTCCTGGCCGTCGTCTTGGTGTGTAAAAGAAATGTTTATTTTAAATGTAATAATAAAAATAATAATAATAATAATATTATTATTATTATTAATATTATTATTATTATACGTAGTAGTTACACATCTCTTTGTACATTTGCCCTCTCTAGGACATAATGAGCAAACATACTGTAGATATTCTATTAGCTTTACAGAGTTAGCTCTACTAACTCACCTGTGACAGTCAGCTGGATTGAGCTGTAGACTGCAGGTTCTTCTCCCAGCATGATTCCAACACGACACTGGTACGTCCCCGTGTCGTTGACACTGACGTTCTTCAGAACAACAGAAACGTCTCTGTCCTTCATCTTTGGATCTCTCAGCTCCACTCGACCATGATATGAGGCGTGCTGCTTATTCTTTTTTGTCTGCTCTGGTTCGTGCCATAAGACGTAACCATCTAGCTTTAGATCAGGTCTGCACCACTCCAACAGTTTAATCGGATCACCGTTGGGAGCCTGACAGAGAAGAATGACGTCCTCTCCAACCTTCACTGTCTCTTGATGTTCTAAACACATCAATACAATCCAGAGAAAAGCAGGAAGCAGACGTCAGTAATACAGGAGTTACTTACATTTATATAATAATAATAATAATAATAATAATAATAATAAGCTGGTGAAGCCCTTTTATTCACATAAACATCTAATGAAGTGATTCTTTTCTCTAATCAGTGGCAATTCTACACGGAGGCCTGTAAAATTCTTTTTTGTGTCAATACGGCTCTGTTTCTTTTTTTAGGTACATACTTGGCCTACATTTTGAAATGCATGCAGATATACAGTACATATAAGTATACACCCCCCTATGTTAAAATACAGGGGGTATAAGTATACACCCCCCTATGTTAAAATACAGGGGGCATAAGTATACACCCCCCTATGTTAAAATACAGGGGCATAAGTATACACCCCCCTATGTTAAAATACAGGGGCATAAGTATACACCCCCCTATGTTAAAATACAGGGGGCATAAGTATACACCCCCCTATGTTAAAATACAGGGGCATAAGTATACACCCCCTATGTTAAAATACAGGGGGCATAAGTATACACCCCCCTATGTTAAAATACAGGGGGCATAAGTATACACCCCCCTATGTTAAAATACAGGGGGCATAAGTATACACCCCCCTATGTTAAAATACAGGGGGCATAAGTATACACCCCCCTATGTTAAAATACAGGGGCATAAGTATACACCCCCCTATGTTAAAATACAGGGGGCATAAGTATACACCCCCCTATGTTAAAATACAGGGGGCATAAGTATACACCCCCCTATGTTAAAATACAGGAGGCATAAGTATACACCCCCCTATGTTAAAATACAGGGGCATAAGTATACACTATGTTAAAATACAGGGCGCATAAGTATACACCCCCCTATGTTAAAATACAGGGGGCATAAGTATACACCCCCCTATGTTAAAATACAGGTGGCATAAGTATACACCCCCCTATGTTAAAATACAGGGGGCATAAGTATACACCCCCCTATGTTAAAATACAGGGGCATAAGTATACACCCCCTATGTTAAAATACAGGGGGCATAAGTATACACCCCCCTATGTTAAAATACAGGTGGCATAAGTATACACCCCCCTATGTTAAAATACAGGGGGCATAAGTATACACCCCCCTATGTTAAAATACAGGGGCATAAGTATACACCCCCTATGTTAAAATACAGGGGCATAAGTATACACCCCCTATGTTAAAATACAGGGGGCATAAGTATACACCCCCCTATGTTAAAATACAGGGGGCATAAGTATACTCCCCCTATGTTAAAATACAGGGGGCATAAGTATACACCCCCTATGTTAAAATACAGGGGGCATAAGTATACACCCCCCTATGTTAAAATACAGGGGGCATAAGTATACACCCCCCTATGTTAAAATACAGGGGGCATAAGTATACACCCCCCTATGTTAAAATACAGGGGGCATAAGTATACACCCCCCTATGTTAAAATACAGGGGGCATAAGTATACACCCCCCTATGTTAAAATACAAGGCGCATAAGTATGCACCCCCCTATGTTAAAATACAGGGGCATAAGTATACACCCCCTATGTTAAAATACAGGGGCATAAGTATACACCCCCTATGTTAAAATACAGGGGGCATAAGTATACACCCCCCTATGTTAAAATACAGGGGGCATAAGTATACACCCCCTATGTTAAAATACAGGGGGCATAAGTATATACCCCCTATGTTAAAATACAGGGGGCATAAGTATACACCCCCCTATGTTAAAATACAGGGGGCATAAGTATACACCCCCCTATGTTAAAATACAGGGGGCATAAGTATACACCCCCCTATGTTAAAATACAGGGGGCATAAGTATACACCCCCCTATGTTAAAATACAGGGGCATAAGTATACACCCCCCTATGTTAAAATACAAGGCGCATAAGTATGCACCCCCCTATGTTAAAATACAGGGGCATAAGTATACACCCCCTATGTTAAAATACAGGGGGCATAAGTATACACCCCCTATGTTAAAATACAGGGGGCATAAGTATACACCCCCCTATGTTAAAATACAGGGCGCTAACGTTAGCACATAGTAGTATGGAGGGCGCTAACGTTAGCACATAGTAATATGGATGGCGCTAACGTTAGCACATAGTAGTATGGATGGCGCTAACGTTAGCACATAGTAATATGGATGGCGCTAACGTTAGCACATATAGTATGGAGGGCGACATGATTGAAAATGAAGAAAACAGAGATCTGGCAGACAAGCAGCGAGACATTCCCATCATCCTCGGCCTTATTTGAGAGAGATGTTTGAGACAGTAGACATCAAGAAGGACTCCTGGCCAATGTGCTGGGGAACTTCATTAATGTCTGTTTAGTCATTCATATTTTAATTTCTTTATTTTAATTCCAGAAGCCATATTTGAGCACACACACATGCATGTATATTTATTTAAATGTTAAGGGGAAGATTAAAAATAGAAACTGGATCTGTGAATTCTCACAGAATCACAACTGAATTCATATGTTGCTAATGAGTCAGAATCATATTAACCTGGAGTCCCAGTTTCTGTCATAATAATCATATATGTGATGTTTTAGGCCTGTTGGCAGACATCCATTTAACATGTAGTCATTGCCATATAAAGACGTGTCCTCCATGTCCACTGAAGTCCCTCAGCTTGCTCTCTAGTAACATTGGTGTGCTCCAGGTAGCTTTGCATAAAAAATGGTTGTTATTCGCAAAGCTACTTTTACTTTTATACTTTAAGTAAATTTCCAAGCTTGTACTTTGTTACTTTTACTTGAGTAAAGAAGTTTAATCAGTACTTCCACTTTTACCAGAGTATTTTTTAACACAAGTATCTGTACTTCTACTTAAGTACGGAAATTGAGTACTTTTGCCACCTCTGATGTTATGTATGTCAGATTTAAACGGTTTACGACATAACTGTCATACTGAAATTAGTGAAATCCATGAAATAATAAAGTTTATCATTACAAACAATAACAGAAGTGTCTCGTTAGCATCTGCTAGGCCTACTTGTGGCAAAGTGACGCATCCGCGACTCACAGCTTCACTCGTCATAAAGTGGCGCGCGCGCGGGCGCGCACACACACACACACACACACACACACACACACATTTGGTGGAGATACAACACGATTGAAGTTGAGACAAATTGAAACCCTTGAAATCACATAAACAGATATATATATATACGCACACATATGCATGAATATTATTTTTAACAATACACGCAGACACACACACACACAGCTCACCTGCAGCCAGAGAAAGTATCCATACTGACATGTAGAAAGCCACATGTAGTGCTAATATTGATGTTGCCATGGCGACAGCTAATGAGATAGCTGCTAATGAGACTGAGAACAAAACTGTTATTCCTCTCCGTCACCAAAATTCAGCTGCAGGAGCTTATATATGAGTCCACTCCTCTGCACAGAGGGAGGGGGAGGGGAGGACCCATCAGTGTCACGTGATTTACAAGAAACGCTCCCAGTGAGGCGTTCAAGTACAGGCTCGGAAAAAACTGCTCAACCAACATGCAGGAAATGAAAATATAAATAATTAAAATCAGCAACACATCGCATGTAGAACATTCTGAGAGCTACTCCGTCATAATGAAAACATCTGGAGACTGGGTACCAGCTGATATGTGGGTCTGATTATATTTTATTAAATCGGAATCGCACCACAGTGTTTTCGTCACTTCCTGTTCTGCCTGAAGGCGGCTGGAATCACTTCGGGCGTTTCTCAATGCCAAGTAAGCAAAGAACGGACTTGTGTTCTTGGGGAGACCGTACTTGCTGGCTGTACCTGGAAGAATCAACTCGCAAGTTCAGAAGCACACAACACGCTGTTGACAGTTTTGAGACGAAGCGTTCTTCTTGTTATTGCGCAACACCCCCAGCATAGAGGGCGCTTGCCACTTTATTATTGTGGGAATGCTGTTCCACAGCATTCCAACTATTGTTATTCGGTTCTTTATTATTCTGCTTTGTTATTATTATTCCGTACATTTTTTGGCTCTCTCTAACTTCTGCATACTTTCTGCTATTTAAACCATTCAACTTTTCAAATCTTCAGCTCTTTCAGCAGATGATGGGACTTCTTCTACTATTTTTCTACTATTTATACTTGTTCAAATATTAAGCTTTTAAACATTTTTTTAACATTAAAGTCAATGAGAGCAAGCTTCAAATCCTTAAAATCTTCTTCTGCTCCCAAAAGTTTCAGCTCCTTCATACTTTCTTCTACAGACGTGGTTCAAACTTTAAAACGTTCACAAACTATTCAGCTATCCGGCTCTATCTTTTCAGATTGATATATTTTACAGTTTTTGTGAAAAAGCTGTTTAAGCAGAGTGTACATTTTATGATTTTTATGCCTTTATAATGAGTGTGTATTGCGTGAAGCAGAGTGAGGAGTGATGTCATTAGAGTGAAGGGCTTCGAAAAAATGATCTTACTCCGTTCTCTATAACTTGCCAACAATTGTAACTTGTCATGGACAATTTATACATCAAAACGTAGGTATTCTTGTCTAGTTTCTGTCAATGTGCTCATTTATGCGATATGAATTATACTTTTCGCTCAGCGAGCTTTCAAATGACAGGAGTTCAGGATCTTCCTCCATTCACCGCCATTTTAAACATCGTCCACATTTCTGAGCAAAATGCAGAGCGAACCACTTTTTTACATCGCCGATACGCCCACATTTTTAACTTTATCCACATAAATTGTATATCAATACGTTCACAAAGGCCTTCTGGTGCTCATGAGGAGGTTATTTGCCTGAAATAACTTTTCATTTTGCCAGTCTGACCATTTGTTTAGGAGCTGGTTCCAGTGTCTGAGAGCTGCCGAGCTACAGCAAGTGCATTGTTAACTGATTACAGGTCAAAGAGATGACATCACAGAGATGAAAGGCTTCCTAGCTGTGTTTACAAACATGGCCACTGATTATATGTAGCCATGGCAACCTTTTCCCAGACAGTGCAATACTCTGTATGTCTGTCTGTCTCCATCTCTGTCTCATTATATATTACAATGTAAGCTTGTTGAACTGGTCCTCTGGTGGTGGTGCAGTGGTTATGACAAATGCCTTTTGTGTGGGAGACCCGGGTTCGATTCCCACAGGCGGAACTCAACCAATGTATTCCCTATGAAGACAGTTAACCCCTAGTGATGGCTCAGCGGATATGGACAGGGGTTTGATCCCCGCTGTGTAGTACATCAATACTGACAAAGGCACATTATGATTTTTTATTATTCCGTACGTTTTTTGGTTGTCCGTATTTTCTGCAGACTTTCAGTTATTAAAACAATTCCACTGTTAAAATCTAGCTCTAGCTCTTTATGGTGTAGTGGTGTTATTCAACTTAATTAAAACCATTCCTATTTTTCAAATATTCTCACTACTTTAACATCTTCTTATTGATGTAAGCTATTTCTCCAGTTTAGCATTTCAATTTTTTTTTAATTTTTCCACCTTTTTTACATTATTGTTGCTATTAAACTTAATTAAAACCATTCCTACATTTTTCAACTCTTCTCAATATTTCAACATCTTCTTACTGATTTAAGCTATTTATCCAGTTTAGCTTTAGCAATTACATTTTTTTCCACATCTTTTTTTACATTAGTGGTGTTATTCAACTTAATTAAAACCATTCCTAATTTTTCATCTGTTTTTACTACTTACGCTTCTTCTCACTGATTTAAGCTATTTGTCCAGTTTAGCTTTAGCATTTCAATATTTTCTACAAATTTGACTGATTTAAACTATTTGTCCAGTTTAGCTTTAGCATTTCAATATTTTCTACAAATTTTACTGATTTAAGCTATTTGTCCAGTTTAGCTTTAGCATTTCAATATTTTCTACAAATTTTACTGATTTAAGCTATTTGTCCAGTTTAGCTTAGCATTTCAATTTTTTCTACAACTTTTACTGATTTAAACTATTAAACCAGGTTACCTTTAGCAATTCAGCTATTCGGCATTCCCACGCATTTTCTGCAGGAAATGCATTTTCTAGTTAGATTTGATGTGTCTATTCATAATAAAGCATGGACGCTCACTTTTATAGTTAGATTTGATGTGTCTATTCATAATAAAGCATGGACGCTCACCTTTATAGTTAGATTTGATGTGTCTATTCATAATAAAGCATGGACAGTCACCTTTATAGTTAGATTTGATGTGTCTATTCATAATAAAGCATGGACGGTCACCTTTCACACCGCCTTGATGTTTTGTTACGTTTTCATTTAAAGTGCTATTAAGTATCACGGGCCAATAACTGTATAAATAATTCGGGGCATTCGTCAGGGATGCCCGATTTCCCCTTATCTGTTCTTACTTTGTACACAAATTCTCTCAACTCATGTCGTGGGGGGAGGGGGGGGGGGATATTATCATCAGTCAGCTGACGGTACCACCATCTTTTTTGAAAAATGCTTTTCCCAAAAAATCGTACCCACTATATAAAAAAAAAGTATTGTCATGAATAATTATGAATCTGGTGGGCTCAACTTTTTGGACTTCAATACTCTAAATTATACTTTTAAGATTAACTGTGTTATGGTTTGGGGTTCTTTATTGGGGTTGTTTTTCCCGTCTGGCTTCCTTGTGTTTGTTTCTTCGCCTTCTCTCCAGTCCTGTGTGGTTTTTGGCCTTGTGATTCCCCGTTACAGTGTCTGTTTGTTCTACTTCCTGTTTTATCTTGATAGTCTAGTTTCCTGTCCTGTCTGACCTTGTCTAACTTCATGTTTGTCTGTCTGATTGTCCAGCCCCGCCCTAATGTGATGCACCTGACGTCTCACCTGTTCCCTGTTACCTCATCACCTCATGTATTTAACCCCAGTGTTCCTCTTGTCTTTTGTCAGATCGTCCTGCTCGTTTGCTCGGCTTCATGTGAGTTGTGGCGTGCTTTGTCATCCAGTCCTTGTATTTTTCCCCGTGAAGTTTCCCCAGATATTCCCCGTGCTGTGTTCCTGTTTTTGTTTTTTTTTGGGTTTCCTCGGACCTGCTGCTGGGCACCTTTCTGGTGGACGACTTATTCGTTGCATCGTTCCTGGACTTTGCGCCTGTTGCTTCCTGTGTTGCTTTAGCCTTTTGTCAATAAACCTTTGTTTGCCCCCTGCCTGCCTGCCTGCCGTCCTCTTCTCTGCATTTGGGTCCAATCCTCATTCCCACGTGACAGAACGATCTGACCAGATCATGGACCCAGCGGAGTACGTTTTTCAGCCGCTCCTCCACCCGCTGGACCCGTTGGCGGACCTTATGTCTCCCGCGTTCCGCCGAATGCACGACGTGGATCCCACGGAGACGTGGCACCTTATGATGGTGCGGTGGGAGGAGGTAGACCGGGAGTTTGGTCCCCCTCCCGGAGCCACCACGGAACAGTCCTCCCCGGGAGCCTCCATGGACCAGCTTCCCCACGGGTCGCCAGCAGGGGTTTCCACCAAGACGTCCAAGCGGTCCCGCGCCTCCCGGAGGGCAGCGCGGGCTCGGGCCGCCGGCGCGGACCCCCAGCCGCCGGCTCCCTCCGCCGACGAGGCGGACCCCCAGCCGCCGGCTGCCGCCGCCGACGAGGCGGACCCCCAGCCGCCGACTGCTGCCGCCGACGAGGCGGACCCCCAGCCGCCGACTGCTGCCGCCGACGAGGCGGACCCCCAGCCGCCGACTGCTGCCGCCGACGAGGCGGACCCCCAGCCGCCGACTGCTGCCGCCGACGTGGCGGACCCCCGGCCGCCGACTGCTGCCGCCGACGTGGCGGACCCCCGGCCGCCGACTGCTGCCGCCGACGTGGCGGACCCCCGGCCGCCGACTGCTGCCGCCGAAGTGGCGGACCCCCAGCCGCCGACTGCTGCCGCCGACGTGGCGGTCTCCCAGCCGCCGGCACCCGCCGACGAGGCGAACCCCCAGCCGCCGGTTCCCGCCGATGAGGCGGACCCCCAGCCGCCGGCTCTCGCCGACGAGGCGGACCCCCAGCCACCGGCTCCCGCCGACGAGGCGGACCCCCAGCCGCCGACTGCTGCCGCCGACGAGGCGGACCCCCAGCCGCCGGCTCCCGCCGTCGAGGCGGACCCCCAGCCGCCGGCTCCCGCCGACGAGGCGGACCCCCAGCCGCCGGCTTCCGCCGGCGAGGCGTATCCCCAGCAGCCGGCTCCCGAACCCCCAGACCCTGACCGGCTGACCGGCCCCCCAGACTTTGACCGGCCGACCGGACCCCCTGAACCTGACCGGCCGACCGGACCCCTTGACCCTGACCGACCGACCGGACCCCCTGACCCTGACCGGTCCGACCGGACCCCCTGACCCGGACCGGTCCGACCGGACCCCCTGACCCGGACGGTCCGACCGGACCCCCTGACCCGGACGGTCCGACCGGACCCCCTGACCCGGACGGTCCGACCGGACCCCCTGACCCAGACGGTCCGACCGGACTCCCTGACCCAGACGGTCCGACCAAACCCCCTGACCCAGACGGACCGACCAGCCCCCATGACCCCGACCAGAGGCCCAACACCTCTGACCCCCGGCTGAGGTTCGGTGGCCCCGACCCTCGGCCAACGGCCAACGTTTGTGGCCCTCGGTCGACGGTCGGTGCCCCCGACCCCCAGCCGTTGTCTGGGGCACTGCCCTCTCTGGGCATTGGCTCCCGGGGTCCCCCTGGTCCCGGTCCCAGGGGTCCCCCGGAACCCAGTCCCCGGGCTTCCTGGGGTCCTGGCCCTAGTCCCAGGTCCCCAGGAATCCCGGCCCCCCACGTTTCAGGTTCACATTGTCCTAGCTTCCCTGGTCTTGTGTCTGTCCCTGTCTCTGTGTTTGTCCCCGTCACTGTGTCTGTTCCTGTCCCTGTCTCTGTGCCTGTTCGTGTCCCTGTCCCTGTGCTTGTCCCTGTGCCCTTGTCTGTCCCTGTGCTTGTCTCAGTCCCCGTGTTTGTCTCTGTCCCAGTGTTTGTCCCTGTCCTCGTCACCGTCTCTGTCCCTGTCTCCGTTCCTGTTCCCGTTTTTCTCCCTTTCCCTGTGTCTGCCCCATCCAAATTACCTACCAAACCCAGCCCGCCGGTAGTCACATTGTCTCCGCCCGTCCCGTCACAGTCTGTTACCTCTATGTCCACGCCGGCCCGATCCGTCCCTATGCCCGTCCTGTCCGAGCTAATCCTGCCCCTCCGTGGGCTTTTCCGCGTCCCTCGTGTGCCCCTCCGTGGGCTTTTCCGCGTCCCTCGTGCGCCCCTCCGTGGGCTTTTCCGCGTCCCTCGTGCGCCCCTCCGTGGGCTTTTCCGCGTCCCTCGTGCGCCCCTCCGTGGGCTTTTCCGCGTCCCTCGTGCGCCCCTCCGTGGGCTTTTCCGCGTCCCTCGTGCGCCCCTCCGTGGGCTTTTTCGCGCCCCTAGTGCGCCCCCCGGGGGCTTCCTCGTGGTCCTCATGCGCCCTGTGCTGGGCTTTTTCGTACGCCCGCTGTTGGGTCCCCTGGTGCGCCCTCTCTTGGGCACCCTCACACATCCCCTCACGCCTCCTGACTCCCTTCCCTCTGCCCTTTCTCGGTCCCTGTGTTTGTGAAATCTCCCCTGCTGGTTTCTGTCTTTGCCTGTCTCCATCGCTCTGTTTCTTTTGCTCTCTGTGTTCTACTCTCCCTCTCCCATTTTTTGGGTCTGTGTATTTCGCTCCCTCATTCTGGTGGTGTGTCTCTGTCTCCGTGTCTCCCTTGTTTTGTCTCGTCGTCTTGTCCCCTCCTCGTCCCGTCGCTCTCCTTGGTCTCGTCTTTTCACCCGCCTTGTTACTCGCCTTTCTGCCTCCGTCTCTCTGTGTTTCTCTTTTTGTCTCTCTGAGCCCCTGTATGGTCTGCCTCACTCCTTGTGTCTCTGTACCTCTCTCCCTGTGTGCGTGTGTTTCCCACCTTCTGTCCCTCTTTCCCTGTGTTTATATTGCTCTGTGTCCCGGTCCCCTTCTCCCCTCTGACTCATTCGGTCCCTGTCTGGCTTTCTGTGTCCTGTCTTCTCCCTCGTTTTGTCTCTCTGTCCCACTCATCCGGCCTCTCTGTCTGTCTCTTTTGCTTTGTTTTTTCTGCTTGGTTGTGTGGGTGTCTCGCTTTTTCCTTGTGTCTGTCCTGCTCTCCGGGTTCCGGCCCCTTTTTCCGCTTGTTTGTGTGGGTGACTCTCCAGGCTCCCTTTCGCTCTCTCTGTGCCGCGCTTTGCCTACCCCTGGTACCTCCTCTGCTCCCTTTCTCTTGCCCCTCTCCTCCTATCCCTCGCTGGCCTCCATCCTAGACCCGTCCCTTTACTTGTCCCCGTTACTCTGTCTCTTTTGTTCCCTGTGTCTGTCTGTCTTGCTCTCTGTGTCCCTGTGTCTGTCTGTCTGTGTATATTTGGAGTTCTGTCTCTTTTTCCCTTCCTGTCGGCCTTGCCCTCTGTGTCTCTCTCGCTCTGTCTCTGCCTGTCCCTGTGTGTGTTTGTCTGCCTGACTCTCTGTGTCTCTCTGTCTTCTTCTCTGTCTCGGTCAGCCTCACCCTCTGTCTCTCCTATCCCCTCTCTCTGTGTTCCCTATCCCTAATCCCTCCTTTGCTTCCTCTCCTCTGAACCCTCGCTTGCCACCCGTCTCCAGCCCTTTTTCTAGTCTTCCTCGTGCCCGGTCCTTGTACCCTGTTTCCTTGTGCCCTTTCCTCGTCTCGCCTCCCTTTTCATCTTGGTACGTCCCGACACCCCTCCTTGTTCCTCCCTCCTTTCGTCTTGCCTTTTGTTGTCGTTCCGCCTCCTTGTCTCGCCTCTCCTCCTTCGTCTCGTCGCCTGTTGTCCCGTCTCCTCCCCTCCTTGTCCATCTCGTTCCCTTATCTGTCCCCTTTCGTTTTCCCTCTCCTGTCCCGCCTCCTCTTCTTGTGCCCTTTTCAGGTGTCTTTCCTCACGCCCTTCGCTCGTCTCCTTTCCCCGCTTTCGCCCCTTACCTGTCTCATTGTCCCTTTCGTCTTGTTTCCTCGCCTCCTTTGTCTCCTCTTCTCCGCCTTGTCTCTCCTGTTTGTCTTGTCTCCTCTTCCGTCCACTTTTGTCTCCTCTTTTGCTCTCTCTCCTCCTCAGTCCCTCTCTCGCTCCCGCCTCCTCAGTCCCTCTCTCGCTCCCGCCTCCTCAGTCCCTCTCTCGCTCCCTCCTCCTCAGTCCCTCTCTCGCTCCCTCCTCCTCAGTCCCTCTCTCGCTCCCTCCTCCTCAGCCCCTCTTTCGTTCCCTCCTCCTCAGTCCCTCTTTCGCTCCCTCCTCCTCGGTCCCTCTCTCGCTCCCTCCTTCCATGTCCCTCTTCCGTCCCCTCGTCGGGTCACTTCCTTTGTCCCTTTCCTGTTCCCTCGTTGGCTTCTCGGTTCCTTGTGTCCTGTCCTGGCTCCTTGTGTCCGTGTTCCCTGCTTCCCTGCTGTGCCCTGCTCCCCGGTCCCCCTCTCTCCCGGTGTCTGTCGCCCTCTCAGGGTTGTTTTTGGTTCTTTGTGGGGTTGTTTTGACATCTGGTATCTGTCTTCGGGGGGGGGGTTCTGTTATGGTTTGGGGTTCTTTATTGGGGTTGTTTTTCCCGTCTGGCTTCCTTGTGTTTGTTTCTTCGCCTTCTCTCCAGTCCTGTGTGGTTTTTGGCCTTGTGATTCCCCGTTACAGTGTCTGTTTGTTCTACTTCCTGTTTTATCTTGATAGTCTAGTTTCCTGTCCTGTCTGACCTTGTCTAACTTCATGTTTGTCTGTCTGATTGTCCAGCCCCGCCCTAATGTGATGCACCTGACGTCTCACCTGTTCCCTGTTACCTCATCACCTCATGTATTTAACCCCAGTGTTCCTCTTGTCTTTTGTCAGATCGTCCTGCTCGTTTGCTCGGCTTCATGTGAGTTGTGGCGTGCTTTGTCATCCAGTCCTTGTATTTTTCCCCGTGAAGTTTCCCCAGATATTCCCCGTGCTGTGTTCCTGTTTTAGTTTTTTTTTTGGGTTTCCTCGGACCTGCTGCTGGGCACCTTTCTGGTGGACGACTTATTCGTTGCATCGTTCCTGGACTTTGCGCCTGTTGCTCCCTGTGTTGCTTTAGCCTTTTGTCAATAAACCTTTGTTTGCCCCCTGCCTGCCTGCCTGCCGTCCTCTTCTCTGCATTTGGGTCCAATCCTCATTCCCCGTGACAAACTGGGCTAAGCATTTTCTTAAAAACCCGGTCTGTATCTGGAATTTTATTCCCCACTATATATTCTCTGGCTTCGGTGGTCTGGGCTTTATTTTGAACTGTAGCTATAATGTAGACTAACTCCACCTGTAGCTATAATGTAGACTAACTCCACCTGTAGCTATAATGTAGACTAACTCCACCTGTAGCTATAATGTAGACTAACTCCCTGTAAACCTGTCCACTCTCCACAGGCAGGTCCTTTTAGCCTGGTGTCTAATTTATAAGCATAACTTCTCACCTCACAGACACCTAATCTGGAATAACAGAGATATATTATATAAAAACAAATCACTCTTCTTTGAGAGTTGGGTACTTAATCAGATTCTGCTGGTGGATCAGCTGTTTAATAGAGAGGGGGGGCAACTTCTCACTTACAGTGAGTATTTATCAACATAACATTCCTGTTACGCCGAGAGGATTCCCAGTTGTATTTGACGCCATTCCTAGTAGATTTCCTCCTACTGCTATCCCCCCCCCCCCTCCCCAATGTGGCTGAATCACCAGTTGGAAAAATCGGTTTTTCCAACTTCCTCAAAATAATAAGAAAGTCCGTGCTTTATTTCAGAAAGAAATTGTTTCCACTCCAAATGTTACGTTTTATTGGAACCGATTTGTTAATGACATTGACTGGAAAAAGGTTTGGATGATTCCTCACAAATACCTGATAGTGAACAAGGTGAAAGAAGTATCATTTAGATCAATTCACAGATACTACCCTGCAAGTCATTACATGCTAAAATTTAAAAGATATATCAATACAAGCTGTTCTTTCTGTGAAGATCATCCAGAAACCGTTCTGCACCTTTTTTGGTATTGTTCACACACCAGGAGATTTTGGCGAAACCTCAGCAGATTCATCATTGACCATATCTATAAAGACTTGGCCTTATTGTGGGAGAATGTTGTATTTTGTTTTTATAGAATTTAAAGTAAGGAAAAGATGTTATTTATTATAAATGTATTAATCCTTTTGGCAAAGTTTCACATCCATAAATTTAAGTTCAGCACTAAAAAACCTAATTTTATACTTTTTTTCCATGAAGTTGTACTTTATATAAATCTGATTTCGGGCTCCAACAACAAGAAGGCGTTAAAACTGTCAGCATATAGTCCTCCTTGTCTTTGTAATGACCTTTAAGCCTCCCCTGGCAAAATTGTATTGTATTATATTTATTATGTTTGTATTATATTCTTTTATATGTCATTAATGTTCTGTTTTATATTTTTGCAATAAAGATGACATTTACACAACACAAAAAAAACAAACACAAATCTACCCAGCATGCAACGGGGGGCGATCGGAATCAGGACCTTCAGTAGAGAAAACTGCTTATGAAGAATAAACTGCCAAAGTCGATAAGCTGCCCCAAAGAATTCATCTTATTTGATCTTATTTTTTAGATTTCTACTGCAGGTTGTTAAAGTGGACATATTCTGCTTATTCATATTTTCTGTCACATCTACAATGTTATGATGTCTGATTTTCATGGTAAATAATGAAGTATTTTAACATTGTCACATGTAGCTACATGCTAACGGCAGTAATATCTCATCTTGGCTGCCAGTGTTGTTAAATTCTCCCAAATCCCGGGTCACATTACTCCCAAAAATATTCCCAGTTAGGCAGTATTTGGTTAAAAGGCCTTTCTCTGTGATTATTGTCTGTAGAAAGTGCGGCTATATTCTACTAGTGTCTACTGCTAACTTAACGTGACCGGATTTCCCGGAACTGAAACCAGGAGACTTGGCACGTTGACACTCCCCGAAGGGAGTCGAGTGCAGATAAGAGTCACGCATGTGTCATTTTGCAACAAGTACAATTACTACTGGGACATGTCCAATTGAGTAGTTTTTGGTTCAAAAGCCTTTATTAAGGCTTTTTCATGGTACAAAGTACTGCTATAAAGTTACTCAGAGTGATAGAGAAAGACAGAGGGGCGACACTCCCACTGTACTCTGTTTTTTTGCCGCCTACTTCTGAGGTGCACAGCCTCGCATAGCTCCAAACATCCATTCTACGGCGTTGGACATCATTAATTTCCACTGATGACTGCCCAATAACTTCTGAGGTAAGTTAATTAAATAGCTACCTCTTTTGAATTGTCAACTGTCTATATTTTATCAGAGGCCCTTTATTAAAATTAATAAAAGATGTTTTTGTAACTTTAAAACAGTGTCACTATCACTCAGCCTGGTTTAGTGGTTTATTGCAAAAGCTAAAACAGCAGAATGCAGGTCAAGCTAAATAATGGAGCTAGTTAGGTAGCTAACGTTAACGTAACATCTTATGTTGTCCCTAAAGGCGCTGACTTACCAACCCAATAATCAGCCGTTGGACAGTCTGGCGAGGTCGGTGACCCGAGTCTGGTTGGTGTGTTCCATGCAGTCGTCAGTCAGGTCAAGTCAAATCGGCCAGTGGGCAGTCGGACTCAATGACCAATCTGATTGGTGGAGTGCTAGCCCTTGACTGGCGATCCTTCTTGACTAATATCTACATCTCTGACGACAATATGCTCTGTGTTTACTAGGTCTAAAGAGATGTTCCCTCATTTCTGGTTTTCTTTTTTTTCATTGTTTAGGGTTTTAGCCTACAAATCACCCACGGGATCAATTACACATCCAATGAGTTTGCCCCCCAACACAGGGTTTGTTCCTGGGGAGATGGACCCGTACGCCATGGATGCCTGAGGCTCCACAACTACAGACTCATAGATACTACTGTATATTGAAATACTGGAATATTTTCTAAATGGACATTCATTTCAATTAAACAGTTATTAGTGTGAAAGATGTGAAATATTATCCCCATAAATGATCAAACTTTTATGTAATATCAGTGGATATAATTATGTTTTTCCATAGTTGATGTCACAAACATCAGAATCAGAATCAGCTTTATTCGCCACGTATGACAAACATATGAAAAATTTGACTTAGGTTGGAGCAAGCCTCTTACGCCAGTAAGTGAAGAGGAAACGTAATTTTGTAATGTTTGGTGATTTTTAGCAGTTTTCAGTTAGATTTCGCCACGTTTTAGAGCCAGAAAAGACTTTGCACATGGTGTCAAGGTCATTTTTTATACATCACAAAGTGTCAGTAAGACAACAGCTTATGCAACGTTTATACATGAGGTCCCAGATCTCTATCTGAAGCCTTCATGCTGAGTAATTTCTTGTTCAAAATCACATGAATGCCGTTCTTTCAGTGTAGTGACACTGTTCTCAAGGCCTGACAGTTGAGTTCCGTTAGTTGTGTTTAGGGACCCTGTTATAAAGAAAACTTCCACTTGCACCAAAAAACATTCACTTCCAGGATGACAATGCCCCCATGTGTAGGGCTCGAGGGTTCACTGAATGGTTTGAGGGGGTTCAAGGATGCAAATCATATGCTAAGCTATGGCCAACAAAAACTGTATGTAAAATGTTGCATTGTTTGTAGCAGTATAAAATGGATAGATGATTTAAACATCGGGTATGGACATTGACTGCAACCAGGGTTTAAAACTAGAACCATCTACCAGCTAAATGCTGGTAAAAATGCTGGTGGCTGGAAGATTTGCTTCACTCAACAGTCAATAAACAATGCTAATGTACTCATTGGCTGGTACAATTTGTACATTTGGCTGGTGGTAGAAAAAGTTAATTTGAACCCTGACTGTAACAATAACAATAACATATGGGTCACATTTAACAGACTGGGGATGCATTATAGCCTCTGCAGGACATTCCTGACACTGCAACAACAAACAGGAGAGTTGTTTTAGCCAGGAACGTTTCATCCAAATTTGTAGAAGAAATTCTACTACTACTTCCTGTTTTAAGAATGTATTCAATATTAATTTTGGGACACAATGCAAATGGAGTAAATAAATAAAATAATCTCACAAATATATGGTCTTTATTAGACAAAAAACAAAGATTTAGACACCATGCTGTAACTTGAAATTATATATATATATATATATATATATATATATATATATATATATATATATAGGGTTTTATTAAACCCAAAATATACTATAATTTTTATTTAAGTGCCATGTTTTGCTTACTAGAAGAAAAGAACTGGTAATGTCACATGGTCACATCTGGTCAGTCTGCCGGTCCGGGAGGGGTGTCTAGGTGGTCCATAGAGGCTGAGGAGGTTGTTCCTCCTCTATTATTGAGAGTAAAAAGGGATATCAAAATATAGATTTAAAAAATAGTAATTGGTTGATATAAACCGTAATGAAATTTCAGTATGTTTTGTAAAATAAAATTTCTCTCTTCTTTGGAAAAAATCCATTATTAAGGTTGTGATTTAAAAGCCTCAAAGGCGACACCTGCAGGTGAGAGGACCAGAGGAGGAACAACTCTGCTGTCCTGCTCCAGACAATCAGAGGGCGGGATCTCCTATTTAATGTAGTTTATTTCTTCATGCTCATCTGTTATTGGCCAAAACGCGTAATATGAAATGATGCTCCAAGGGAGGACGTCCTCCCTAACCAATCAACAACCAGGATACAAGATTGACATTGCGGTGGTCCAATGATAATTTTCCCACTGTGGCAGTAAACTTTTCTTTAAGTTAAGTGATTAAAATACATACAGCAGCATATTACAAAATAAATTATAACGTGCCAATTATGAAATAGTCTACTTTTAAACACATCACTAAAAATTCATTATAATTAATAATGAATAATAATATATTTATTATTAATACATATGGTCTCCATAACATGACAAGGATTTCATGAATTGTAATCATTAATTGAACTCTGCAAATAAAACCAAACTAAAATTAATCCTAAGTAAAATGAAATAAAAAAGAAACTGATTAGTTATTGTGTTGATATTAGACTGCAGACTGAAGACTTAACTTCTCTCCTGCTCTAAGGAGAAGGGATGCAACAACAGGCCTCCAAGCAGCTACTGTACTGTATGAAGACAATCTCCCAACATGGAAAGTAACTGGGACCCTCCCACAGGAAGAAGAACTCATAAAACACATAAGGCCCTATTTTAACGATCTAACCACACGTCATGAAGCACTTGGTGCAGGTGTCCTTGGGTTGTGTCCAAATCCACTTTTGCTAGTTTAATGGCAGAAAAAAGGGTCAGTGCGCCAAGCGCATGGTCCCAAAGGGTTGTTCTTAGTGTTTTTATTTATCAGAGGTGTGTTCTGGGTAACATGTAATCAACCAATCAGAGGTCATATCTCATTCCCTTTAACAGCTGATTAGCGCCACCTGCTGCTATGGATACGTATTACATCTCACTCACACAGAACGTACGCTGAAGTTGGCGTTGCTTTGGTGTGTTCCGAGGCACTTTTTGGACTGACAGGAGCCAAAGGTTCAGTCTGACTGCCTTTTCTGCTGGCACGGCCATCGGGTTGGTGTGCCAGGGCCTTTAGTGTCTCTCGCCCTCAGTCTCTGACCCCAGCAGCAAAATGGCCACCACAAAATGGTGGGAGACGTTAAAGCCTCTGTAGGCTCTGAACCTTCTTGTGGAGGCCCCTTAGTGATCCCAGCCTACCCCAGCCTGTCTTCCAGGTGCACTCCTCTCTTATACGGTTGAATTCTCTTATTCGTCTTGTTAATGTTCAGCTGCAGGTGGGTCAGTCTACATCACCCAACAAAGTCATCCTTCAGGTCTCTGTTTTCCTCTTCTGGTTGTCCACTGTTACACCCCTGCAGCTGACAGGACTCTGTGTTGTGTCTGAAGTCAAAGGTTAACTTAACTAAATGACCTCTTTCCTGTCATTTACTGGAGAGAAAACCGCACAGCCAACACACTATAGTTGAAGAAGAAGTGGGAGGGTCTAACTGCTCTGACAAAAAGAATTCTAAGTGTTTCTTGTCACTTCACCAAGAGGGAGAATGAAGCAAACATATCTTCGGCTCCGTAAGTAACTCTGAGCTGATCACATTACAATCAATATACTTATTAATGATGAAGATTAGACAAGATCATCTCTTTCGAGTCTCTGACCTACTCATCCTGCCAATTGCACTTAGACGCAAACATACTCTGTATACTTGTCTTATCACACAGCAAAGTTTGAATCAACCAGTGTATATTATCTGACGTGGCTCTTGTTTATCATTTTAGTATTGACCTCACTGCTCTGCTGCAGAACAAACTCAGGTTAGTAAAATTATCCACAGTCTAAAACTAATTGGGGTTTATTGTAAACTGTTGAAAAAATTAGTATTTTTCTGTTTTTCGAGAGAGATACACTGAAAAAGGGTTCAAATGACAAATTATCTTTAAAATAAAATGCCACTTCACACACAGTCTGGATATTTTAGTTGAGTTTGTGCCTTTCTGCTCACAAAGTTTCAAATTATACTTGCATATTTTATCAAATAACTAATTCATTATTTATTTTTTGATTTAATGTGTGGGCTTCACCATAAAACGTGTGGGTCCTGATCTAGCTAATTACTGAAGTGACTTTTTGCTTTTATAAAATGCTTATTAATTTATTAAAAAATTATTATTTTTTTATTAAAAAAAAGTGAATCTATGTAAATAATCTGTTTCTAATAAAGTAGACCCTCCTGGGCTGGCTGCACATACCGAGTTGATGCTATAGATGTACGTAACATTTGTTTACAATAGCTTCCCTCCGTAGCACCAGCTATATGGTTTTTAGTCTTAACATTTTTTTTCTCAGGTGAGGAGTGAACCTTATTGTGCAAAGGACTTCATAGGCATTCTACGTGGCTATTGTATCATTGCAATGTACCTATGAACCAATCAAACTGCTTGATTTGAGCTACTCGTTTTAGAACTGTTTTAATAATAATTCTGCACTTTTGCAGTCTCTCATCTCATTATTATAACAACAGTTCCACTTTAATTTTAAACTTGCTTTGTAACAAAAAAATCCCAACTAATGTGAAATTATCGTTATAGACCCAATCACAGTGTTGGTTTTTCAATAACTTTCGAGATAGAAACTTCCTGCGCCCTGTACATACAACCTAATAGCTTGTAGAGCTAATTTACCTGTTGGGTCACAGACAAAATCTCATGAACTCAGACAGGACAAGCATTTTATCTTCTGGTAGGACAGAAGACTCAATATTATCTTTAATAAATATGTGTGAAAAACTCCCTGCTGGATAACAAGTAAGAACATCTTTGGAGTACTGTGTGACCGAACCAGGCAGTAAGATACAGCAAATACCTCCAGACAGTTCCACGGCACTGCAAAAGTAGCAGCTAGCAGATCATGTTAAACTGAATGTTGGGATGTGTTTTTTGGGACATTCAATGGGGCAATTTATTTATTTTTGCTGAAAATACAATAAATTCCCTCCAGTCTCTCTGACTGTGAGTCCCAACAGCTCCCAGATGTTTGAATATACATCTCTCTTTCTGAGCTGTGAGGAGGACGACAGCTCTGCTGGATGGACTCTGAGGAGGAACACAACCAGAGAAACCAGGACTCAGTGTGGACCTGACTTGGGTAATCCTGCTGGTTCCTCCTGTGTCATCGCCTACATGGTCCCGTGGGACAGTGGGGAGTACTGGTGTGAGTCCAGAGAGGGAGCAACCAGTACCAGCATCAACATCACTGTCCCTGGTAAGATCAGACTGGGGGGTCAGGATTGATGAAGCTGTGTGTGAATGGATGACATGCTGTAGTTTGTCTCTGTGTTGAGGTGGACCAGTGATCCTGCAGAGTCCTGTCCTCCCTGTGAAGGAGGGACAAGACCTCACTCTGCACTGTAGGACAAAGACGTCCTCCAACCTCCCAGCGTCTTTCTATAAAGATGGCTCCTTCATCAGGACTGGGCCTGCAGGTCACATGACCATCCCCCATGTCTCCAGGTCTGATGAAGGCCTCTACAGGTGCAACATCAGCAGTGTTGGAGAGTCCCCCCCCAGCTGGGTCTCTGTCTCAGGTGAGGACGTTAACATATCAGTCAATTACAAACATAATCCACAACACTGGAGTTCAGTATCTGGGCTCTATTTTAACGACCTAAGAGCACGGCGTGAAGCGCATAGCGCGGTGCGTTTAGGGTGCGTCCAAATCCACTTTTACTAGTTTGACAGTAGGGTCCTTAGACCAAGTTTTTGTTGGTCAATGGCGTGATCACTTCCATCAGAATGCACCTGATCACACCTCCCTGTAAGACCAGCACGCCCAGAATGCACCTGAACACACCTCCCTGTAAGACCAGCACGCCCAGAATGCACCTGAACACACCTCCCTGTAAGACCAGCACACCCAGAATGCACCTGAACACACCTCCCTGTAAGACCAGCATGCCCAGAATGCACCTGAACACACCTCCCTGTAAGACCAGCACGCCCAGAATGCACCTGAACACACCTCCCTGTAAGACCAGCACGCTCAGAATGCACCTGAACACACCTCCCTGTAAGACCAGGACGCCCAGAATGCACCTGAACACACCTCCCTGTAAGACCAGCACGCCCAGAATGCACCTGAACACACCTCCCTGTAAGACCAGCACGCCCAGAATGCACCTGAACACCCCTCCCTGTAAGACCAGCACGCCCAGAATGCACCTGAACACACCTCCCTGTAACACCAGCACACCCAGAACACACCTGAACACACCTCCCTGTAACACCAGCACACTAAGCTGGTGTGAGATCGGAACCCTTCCCATAATAAAGGAGGAACAGTGGAATAGCTGAACATTACTTTTATTTCTATGCTTTTAATTAAATAACTTTTGTTCATTTTAGAGAAACCTCCGACTACAACCTCCTCCACCTCTCCTCCTCCCCCCGTGTGGTGGTTCGCTGTTCCAGTCGGTGTCCTGGGTCTCCTGGGTCTCCTGGGTCTCCTGGGTCTCCTGGTGAGACGATGCACCCGTAGGAAACCTAGAGGTTTGTCTTAATAAGACTCATAACTACGCTGCAGCTCAAAATCAATACTGATATTTTCAATTTTAGAATTGGAATGAGTTGTTTCTTCAAGTCCAGCGTGTTCAGGATCCTCCCCCGAGGGCCCGTTAGCAGCTCAAACTGATGAAGTTAATGTTAACTTTGGTTTATTTCAGCTGAAGGAGCCGGAGATGATGACATCACATACAGTGATGTCACAATATCACGTAACCTGCAGCAGCCAATCAGACGGAGCCGAGGTAAAGATGTTTATATTAGTTTTCAGCAGACGTGTGTGTGTGCGCGCGTGTGTGTGTGTGTGTGCGCGCATGTGTGTGTGAGTGTGCATGTGTGTGTGTGTGTGCATGTGTGTGTGAGTGTGAGTGTACAGTGTGTGTGTGTGTGTGTGTGTGTGTGAGTGTGCATGTGTGTGTGTGTGTGTGTGTGTGTGTGTGTTTGTTCTTGTTTTAATGTCTTGAGAGGACATTTGGGGTAATTAGCATTTTATGAAATAAGGATATTTTAAAAACTAACTAAATGTTCTTAGCCCCCCCCCCCCCCAGTCCGGGAAGCTGGACGACTGCAGAGCTGTTAGAGGTGATAGAGGTGTTAGAGGTGATAGAGGTGTTAGAGGTGTTAACCACAGGGCACACCCCCCCCCCCAGTCCCAGGGTGAGGTCTATTTCAGTAGATGATAGCGTGTGTTGTGCTTGACGTGAGAGGCCGGGGGGGGGGGGGGTGTACCCTGTGGTTAAACAGCTCTAACAACTCTGACAGCTCTGCGGTCGTCCAGCTTCCTCGTTACCATAGCAACCCTTTGGCCGAGGGGGGGTCTGCCCACGCTGCTCTGCAGGATGTTAATGAAACTAAGATCATATCAATAAGCCATAAATGTGCAGATGTATGTATGTAGTGATCACTTACAATAGATCTGAGTAAGGGAACATGTTGATGGAAACATGTTGTTGTTATGGAAACCTCAGCAGCATCTGTCTCTCACTCCCTCTCCCCCGCTCTCTTTCCTTCCATCTCCCCCTCTCTCTCTCTCTCTGTGTCTGTCTTTCCTCCTCCCTTTACCTGTCTCTCTCCCTCCCTCTCTCTCAGGGTAAGTAAGTAAGTAAGTAAAGTTTATTTATAAAGCGCTTTTCTCAGATAAAAATCACAAAGTGCTGTACAAATGAGCAAGCACAAAACAAGCAGTATAAAATAAATACAGATATACATAATTAAAATGACAATGACAAAAAACCCATCAACCAAAAGCCTTCTTAAACAGACATGTTTTCAGATCATTTTTTAAAGAGACGACAGTGTCTGCAAGACGCAAGGACAGGGGCAGGGCGTTCCACAGTCTGGGAGCAACAGACTGAAATGACATGTCCCCACGAGTTTTATAACGGGTCTTAGGGACTGTAAGTAGGTTCTGGCCAGAAGAACGAAGAGTGCGGCCAGGGGAATACGGCTTCAAAAGGTCCAGGATGTAATGTGGGGCCTGGCCGTTTAAGGCTCTGTAAGTCAGCACTAAAATCTTAAAATCAATCCTGAATTTTACAGGGAGCCAGTGGAGGTCCAACAAGACAGGGGTAATATGAGACCTTCGAGGGGCACCTGTTAAAAGTCTGGCAGCAGAATTTTGAACAATTTGCAATTTGTTTAGAGCAGACTTATTCAAACAGGTAAAAACAGCATTGCAGTAGTCGAGTCTTGTTGATATAAAAGCATGAATTATCATTTCCAGGTCCTTCTTTGACAACATTTTGCGAATTTTAGAGATGTTCCTAAGATGAAAGAAGCAATTTCGAACAAGCTGTTTTGAGTGTGTCTCCAGGGACGTGGCCTGGTCAAACACAACCCCCAGGTTTCTGAGGCTGGATTTGACAGAAGGGCCCAGGGAGCCAAGCTGCTGTTTGATCAGCGGGATCTTATGGTTTGGGGCAAAAATCAGCGTTTCAGTCTTGTTGGAATTTATCTGTAAGCAGTTTGTGGCTAGCCAGTCTTTGATGGAGGAGACACACTCTAGAAACAGAGGCAGACGGTGAAACTCAGCATCATTAAAAGAACAATACAGCTGAACATCGT
This sequence comes from Etheostoma nigrum, assembly GCA_029931835.1. Lineage (NCBI taxonomy): Eukaryota > Metazoa > Chordata > Actinopteri > Perciformes > Percidae > Etheostoma > Etheostoma nigrum. The sequence goes on along the minus strand of CM057255.1, from coordinate 21,818,532 downwards.
CAGCGTAGAAGTGGTACGATACATCTTTAAAACAGCGGATAATTTGACCAAGAGGCAAAATGTACAGTAAGAATAAAATAGGGCCCAGAACTGAACCCTGTGCCACTCCGCAAGACAAATTTGTCACATTTTGTCAGACTGAACATTATTTACAGCAAGATTGAAAGTTCTATCACAAATATAGGATGAGAACCACCGAAGGACAGATCCTGATAGTCCTATCTCATTGTGAAGGTGGGTGAGGTTCTGGGGGCTGTGAAGTGACGGAGTCTCTCTCCTCTCTCTCTTCTCTTTTCCCTCTGTCAGTCTCTTCCTCCCTCCCTCTCCCCCTCTCTCTTTCCTTCCATCTCCCCCGTTTCCCTCTGTCTTTCCCCTCTCTTTCCCTCTCCCCCTTTCCCTCCGCCCTCTCTCTCTCTCTCTCTCTCTCTATATCTCCCTCTCCCTCTCTCTCCCCCTCTGTTTCCCTTTGTCTCTCTCTCTCCCTCCCTCTCCCCCTCTGTTTCCCTTTGTCTCTCTCTCTTCCTCCCTCCCTCTCCCCCTCTCTCTTTCCTTCCATCTCCCCCGTTTCCCTCTGTCTTTCCCCTCTCTTTCCCTCTCCCCCTTTCCCTCCGCCCTCTCTCTCTCTCTATATCTCCCTCTCTCTCTCCCTCCCTCTCCCCCTCTGTCTCCCTCCCTCTCTCTCTCTGTTTCTCTCTCTCCCTCCCTCTCCCCCTCTGTCTCCCTCCCTCTCTCTCTCTCTGTTTCTCTCTCTCTCTCTCCCTCCCTCTCCCCCTCTGTCTCCCTCCCTCTCTCTCTCTGTCTCTCTCTCTCTGTTTCTCCCTCCCTCTCTCTCCCCCTCTCTCTCTCTGTTTCTCCCTCCCTCTCTCTCCCCCTCGTGACAAGGCAGGATTCAGGATTCAGGATTCAGAACTGCTTGGGTTTCAGGACTGTCCTGAGTTTTTCGGGGGTGTCTGGTCACCTTATCCAAATATGGTTTTAAATCTGATCCCAGTGCACCCCGAGTGTTTTCTCCTGGATCAGAGCCGTCCCCCTGAGACCTGATCCCTCAGATCTGATCTTACAGCCAGACCCTCTCTCTATCTCCTGATCTAATCTAAGACCTGATCCCTCAGATCTGATCTTACAGCCAGACCCTCTCTCTATCTCCTAATCTAATCTCCGATGCTCAGCTACATCTATCCGTCTCTCTGAGAAATAAAACCATTTTTAGATTAAGTGTTAACAACTAAGTGTTGCTTGTATGCAGCATCCTGACACGTTGCCATGGTGACTTGTTCCTCCTGCGGTCAACATGTCTCTAAAAAGGACAGCTCTGTTAGCGTGAAGTCCGTCTCACATGACCCAGGTTCCCCTTTGAGTCCTGACACCAGCAGAGGTGTCAAAGGTCTCCTTATATTTAGACTCTGACACTTCTGTCTTAAAGCTACAATATCATGAAATGTATCAACTATCAACTCTGTTTCTAATGCTATGGATAACAGCATTATTAATTAATAATAATTAATAATTAATGTCCTTTCTTCTCCAGAGAGTGATCCTGCTGCAGTCTACTCCGGAGTGAGGACAGGAGACGTTTGTTATGGACAAATAGTGATTAAAGACAAGAAGACCAAAAGGAAGACAGGTACAGCTGATACAGAGAGACAGAGGGATGAGAGACAGAGACAGACAGACAGAGAGAGAGAGAGACAGACAGAGAGAGAGACAGACAGACAGAGAGAGAGACAGAGAGAGACATCATGACCTGTCCTCCTGCGGTCAACACATCTGTTTATCTTGCTATAACTCTATTAGCAGCTCTGTTAGGGTGGAGTCTGTTAGGGTGGAGTCCTACAGTACCTATAAGGACTACTAGCCAGTCAGAAGCTGAGTATGAGGGTCCTGACAGTACCTAGGTAAGGACTACTAGCCAGTCAGAAGCAGAGTATGAGGGTCCTGACAGTACCTAGGTAAGGACTACTAGCCAGTCAGAAGCAGAGTATGAGGGCCCTGACAGTACCTAGGTAAGGACTACTAGCCAGTCAGAAGCAGAGTATGAGGGCCCTGACAGTACCTAGCTAAGGACTACTAGCCAGTCAGAAGCAGAGTATGAGGGCCCTGACAGTACCTAGGTAAGGACTACTAGCCAGTCAGGCCCTGACAGTACCTAGGTAAGGACTACTAGCCAGTCAGGAGCAGAGTATGAGGGCCCTGACAGTACCTAGGTAAGGACTACTAGCCAGTCAGGAGCAGAGTATGAGGGCCCTGACAGTACCTAGGTGAGGACTATTAGCCAGTCAGGAGCAGAGTATGAGGGCCCTGACAGTACCTAGGTAAGGACTACTAGCCAGTCAGAAGCAGAGTATGAGGGCCCTGACAGTACCTAGGTAAGGACTACTAGCCAGCCAGAAGCAGAGTATGAGGGTCCTGACAGTACCTAGGTAAGGACTACTAGCCAGTCAGAAGCAGAGTATGAGGGCCCTGACAGTACCTAGGTAAGGACTACTAGCCAGTCAGGAGCAGAGTATGAGGGTCCTGACAGTACCTAGGTAAGGACTACTAGCCAGTCAGGAGCAGAGTATGAGGGTCCTGACAGTACCTAGGTAAGGACTACTAGCCAGTCAGGAGCAGAGTATGAGGGCCCTGACAGTACCTAGGTAAGGACTACTAGCCAGTCAGGAGCAGAGTATGAGGGTCCTGACAGTACCTAGGTAAGGACTACTAGCCAGTCAGAAGCAGAGTATGAGGGCCCTGACAGTACCTAGGTAAGGACTACTAGCCAGTCAGGAGCAGAGTATGAGGGCCCTGACAGTACCTAGGTAAGGACTACTAGCCAGTCAGGAGCAGAGTATGAGGGCCCTGACAGTACCTAGGTAAGGACTACTAGCCAGTCAGAAGCAGAGTATGAGGGCCCTGACAGTACCTAGGTAAGGACTACTAGCCAGTCAGACTTTGGGCTTTAAAATGAGACTTGTGGTCTTTGTCTCTTATTAAAGACATGACTGGACTAACCGCCAAAATAAAAGCAAGAGGTTTGGTGAACTTCCTCATTTATTAACAGTTATTTTATTATTATTTTATTTTTTTATTAACAGTCAATTTATTAACAGTTCTAAGTCAAAAATCATAATATGAGCTCTTTAAAGTATTACTACATGTAGTAGGAGTAATAATCAGTATACCTTTTGCATAAGTAGTAAATATACTGTACAGTCCCTATTATCAATTTAATTTTAATAATAATTTAATATTAATAATAATGTAATATTAATAATAATAATAATTTAATATTAATACTAATGTAATATTAATAATGTAATATTAATAATGTAATATTAATACTAATTTAACATTAATACTATTTTAATATTAATAATAATTTATATTATTAATAACTTAATATTAATAATAATGTAATATTAACAATAACTCATATTAATAATAATGTAATATTAATGTAATATTAATAATATAATATTAATATTTCTTCTCCAGAGAGTGATCCTGCTGCAGTCTACTCCGGACAGGAGACGTCTGTTATGGACAAATAGTGATTAAAGACAAGAAGACCAACAGGAAGACAGACACAGACACACAGACACACAGACACACAGACACACAGACACACAGACACACAGACACACACACACACACACACAACACATACACACACACACACAAACATATACAGACACGCAGACACACACACACTATTGACTGCTATATTCAGAAAAAAGGTTTTATTCTGAAAATCCCAATAGAATATGACGTTATAATATGACATTATAATAGTGATATATTTTACGTATATCTTCACATCTTCATCTTTTAAAATGAGTCTTGCGGTCTCTGTCTCTTGAGTTTGTCTCTTATTAAAGACATGACTGGACTAACCGCCAAAATAAAAGCAGGAGGTTTGGTGAACTTCCTCATTTTATTTCTAAGTATTTTAACTTCCATTTATTTTTTACTTCCCGTCTACATTCATGAGAATAGCATTCTACCTTTAAGTTGAACTATTCTGTGTTTTACATATGAGGTCAAACAGCACTAATGTGTTTTAAATGTCTGGATAATATGTCCTGGACCTGCTCCTGGACTGGACTCTGGTCTTTAACCTGTGCTGGTCTGTGGGCTGATGGGTCCACATCATTTAAAATGGCGGAGAGTCTTCTGTTAAATAAGACAGGAGGACTCTAAAGAGACAGAGTCTGGCTCCAACAGTTTCTCATAGTCCTCCTGTTTGTGTTCAGGGTCTCCAGCAGATCCAGAGGTCCTCTACTCCTCCCTGAGGTAGACCTGGACCCCATCACACCAGCGGCACGTGGCATTCCCGCCATTCCAGACATCGCTCCTTCCAAATCCAAACTTAAATCTTTCTTGCAGAGCAGCGTTGCAGCTTCTTCTTCTTTCTTTCTTTCTTTCTTTCTTTCTTTCTTTCTTTCTTTCTCTTTCTTTCTTTCTTTCTTTCTTTCTTTCTTTCTTTCTTTCTCCTGTTTTCATGTGACTGTATTCTACGTTCTCCTCTTTTTATTGGATGCCATGTTGTAAATATGTCTGTAATATGAACAATGCATGAATACTATGTACACACAGTGGCTTTGGAATTAATAATGAATAATGTCTCGTAAATAAATAAATATTCTTCCTTGAAACACAGGGGCATAAGTATTTTAACATAGGGGGGTGTATACTTATGCCCCCTGTATTTTAACATAGAGGGGTGTATACTTATGCCCCCTGTAATTTAACATAGGGGGGTGTATACTTATGCCCCCTGTATTTTAACATAGGGGGGTGTATACTTATGCCCCTGTATTTTAACATGGGGGTGTATACTTATGCCCCTGTATTTTAACATAGGGGGGTGTATACTTATGCCCCCTGTATTTTAACATAGGGGGGTGTATACTTATGCAAGCCATTGTACATGTGCAATATAGTAGCAGAGACCTTATACTAGTAGTAATACTAGTATCTTATGCTTACTCTCACTTGTAATACAAATAATATAGATATATGCAGATATTTTTCTATTGTATTTTTCTATGATATTTTTCTATTGTATTTTTCTATTGTATTTTTCTATTGTATTTTTCTATTGTATTTTTCTATGATATTTTTCTATTGCATTTCTGAGCTTGTTTCTGAGCAGGACCAATAAACTGGTGACCGTGGTAGTTTTCCTCGTGTGGTTTCACTTCTCTGTCAGATGAACATTTGTTCTGGTTGTGGCTAACCGACCGACTCGTCTTCTTATCAGCTGAGGACAGAGGACAGAGAACAGAGGACAGACCGCAGACTAGAAACAGCAGCGGTGGGAAACTTCACACCAATCACAACTAGAGCAGAGGGCCTGTGGTTTGATTCTGTAGTCGGTGAGAAGATTCAGTCTGAGTGTAAAAGTCATATGCAGGATGTTCCTCCCCACCAGACATGTTCACTGCTACACTCAGACTGCTTTAATTTAAAGCTTTAAATTAACTATAACATATATGCCTTTACCACATCTATTTGACCCTAAATGCATCATGGTCGCTTCATATACCTTGAACGTATCTATTTGACCCTGAAGGCATCATGGTCGCTTCATATATACCTTTAACATATGTATTTGACCCTGAATGCATCATGTTTGCTTCATATATACTTTTAACACATCTATTTGACCCTGAATGCATCATGTTTGCTTCATATATACTTTTAACACATCTATTTGACCCTGAATGCATCCTGTTTGCTTCATATATGCCTTTAACATATCTATTAGACCCTGACTGCATCATGGTAGATTTATATCTATTTGACCCTGAGTGCATAATAGTAGCTTCATATACCTTTAACATTTCTATTTGACCCTGAATGCATCACTGTAGGTACCTTTAACATATCTATTTGACCCTGAATGCACCATGTTGGCTTCATATATATGTGTACCATATCTATTTGACCCTAAATGCACCATGGAAGCTTCATATATACCATTAATATATATATGTGACACTGAATGCATCATGGAAGCTTCCTTTAAAATATCTATTTGACCCTAAATGAACCATGGAAGCTTCATATATACCATTAATATATATATATATATACCATTAATATATATATATATATATATATATATATATATATATATATATATATATATATATATATATGTGACACTGAATGCATCATGGAAGCTTCATATATACCATTAATATATATATATATATATATACACCATTAATATATATATATATACATATATATATATACATATATATATATATATATACATATATATATACATATATATATATATATATATACATATATATATACATATATATATATATATATATATATATATATATATATATATGTGACACTGAATGCATCATGGAAGCTTCATATATACCTTCAACATATCTATTTGACCCTTAATGCATCATGGTAGCTTCATATATACCTTCAACATATCTATTTGACCCTGAATGCATCATGGTAGCTTCATGTATAACGTTGACATATCTATTTGACCCTGAATGCATCATGGTAGCTTCATATATACCTTAAACATATGTATTTGACCCTGAATGCATCATGTTAGCTTCATGTATAGCATTAACATTTATATTTGACCCTGAATGCATCATGGTAGCTTCATATCTATTTGACCCTGAATGCATCATGGTAGATTTATATCTATTTGACCCTGAATGCATCATGGTAGCTTCATGTATATTGTTGACATATCTATTTGACCCTGAATGCATCATGTTGGCTTCATATATACGTGTAACACATCTATTTGTCCTTGAATGCATCACTGTAGGTACCTTTAACATATCTATTTGACCCTGAATGCATCATGGTAGCTTCATATATACCTTAAACATATCTATTTGACCCTGAATGCATCATGGTAGCTTCTTGTATAACGTTGACATATCTATTTGACCCTGAATGCATCATGGTAGCTTCAAAACAGACGTTTAACATTTCTATTTGACCCTGAATGCATCATGTTGGCTTCATATATACATTTAACATTTATATTTGACCCTGAATGCATCACTGTATGTACCTTTAACATATCTATTTGATATGTTATATGTGATATCAGTCACACACACACACACACACACACACACACACACACACACACACACACACACACACACACCTACAGACACACACAAACATGTCTTCACATCTTCATCTTTTAAAATGAGTCTTGCGGTCTCTGTCTCTTGAGTTTGTCTCTTATTAAAGACATGACTGGACTAACCGCCAAAATAAAAGCAGGAAGTTTGATGAACTTCCTCATTTTATTTCTAAGTATTTTAACTTCCATTTATTTATTACTTCCCTTCTACATTCATGAGAAAAGTATTCTACCTTTAAGTTGAACTACTCTGTGTTTTACATATGAGGTCAAACAGCACTAATGTGTTTTAAATGTCTGGATAATATGTCCTGGACCTGCTCCTGGTCTGGACTCTTTTTCTAGCAACCGTCCTGTGACCAGTAGCATCCATCACAGCGAGCGTGTTATTGAACTCACCTGAAATCTTTCTTTAATGTGGCATTCCCGCCATTCCAGACGTCGCTCCTTCCAAATCCAAACTTAAATCTTCTTTCTTTAAATGGCTTCATGCAGAGCAGCGTTGCAGCTTCTTCTTCTTCTTTCTTTCTTTCATCTTGGATGCTATGTTGTAAATCTGGCAATGCATGAATACTATGTACACACAGTGGCATTGGAATTAATAATGAATAATGTCTCGGAAATAAATAAATATTCTTCCTTAAAATACAGGTGGAATAAGTATACACCCCCCTATGTTAAAATACAGGGGGCATAAGTATACACCCCCCTATGTTAAAATACAGGGGGCATAAGTATACACCCCCCTATGTTAAAATACAGGTGGCATAAGTATACACCCCCTATGTTAAAATACAGGGGGCATAAGTATACACCCCCCTATGTTAAAATACAGGGGGCATAAGTATACACCCTCCTATGTTAAAATACAGGGGGCATAAGTATACACCCCCCTATGTAAAATACAGGGGGCATAAGTATACACCCCCCTATGTTAAAATACAGGGGGCATAAGTATACACCCCCCTATGTTAAAATACAGGGGGCATAAGTATACACCCTCCTATGTTAAAATACAGGGGGCATACGTATACACCCCCCTATGTAAAATACAGGGGGCATAAGTATACACCCCCCTATGTTAAAATACAGGGGCATAAGTATACACCCCCCTATGTTAAAATACAGGGGGCATAAGTATACACCCCCCTATGTTAAAATACAGGGGGCATAAGTATACACCCCCCTATGTTAAAATACAGGGGGCATAAGTATACACCCCCCTATGTTAAAATACAGGGGGCATAAGTATACACCCCCCTATGTTAAAATACAGGGGGCATAAGTATACACCCCCCTATGTTAAAATACAGGGGGCATAAGTATACACCCCCCTATGTTCAAATACAGGGGGCATAAGATTACACCCCCCATGTTAAAATACAGGGGGCATAAGTATACACCCCCCTATGTAAAATACAGGGGCATAAGTATACAGCCCCCTATGTTAAAATACAGGGGGCATAAGTATACACCCCCCTATGTTAAAATACAGGGGGCATAAGATTACACCCCCCATGTTAAAATACAGGGGGCATAAGTATACACCCCCCTATGTAAAATACAGGGGCATAAGTATACACCCCCCTATGTTAAAATACAGGGGGCATAAGTATACACCCCCCTATGTAAAATACAGGGGCATAAGTATACAGCCCCCTATGTTAAAATACAGGGGGCATAAGTATACACCCCCCTTATGTTAAAATACAGGGGGCATAAGTATACACCCCCCTATGTTAAAATACAGGGGGCATAAGTATACACCCCCTATGTTCAAATACAGGGGGCATAAGTTTACACCCCCCATGTTAAAATACAGGGTGCATAAGTATACACCCCCCTATGTTAAAATACAGGGGGCATAAGTATACACCCCCCTATGTTAAAATACAGGGGGCATAAGTATACACCCCCCTATGTTAAAATACAGGGGCATAAATATACACCCCCCTATGTTAAAATACAGGGGCATAAGTATACACCCCCCTATGTTAAAATACAGGGGGCATAAGTATACACCCCCCTTATGTTCAAATACAGGGGGCATAAATATACACCCCCCTATGTTAAAATACAGGGGCATAAGTATACACCCCCTTATGTTAAAATACAGGGGCATAAGTATACACCCCCCTATGTTAAAATACAGGGGCATAAGTATGCACCCCCTATGTTAAAATACAGGGGCATAAGTATACACCCCCCTATGTTAAAATACAGGGGGCATAAGTATACACCCCCCTATGTTAAAATACAGGGGCATAAGTATACACCCCCCTATGTTAAAATACAGGGGCATAAGTATACACCCCCCTATGTTAAAATACAGGGGCATAAGTATACACCCCCCTATGTTAAAATACAGGGGCATAAGTATACACCCCCCTATGTTAAAATACAGGGGCATAAATATACACCCCCCTATGTTAAAATACAGGGGCATAAGTATACACCCCCCTATGTTAAAATACAGGGGGCATAAGTATACACCCCTCTATGTTAAAATACAGGGGGCATAAGTATACACCCCCCTATGTTAAAATACAGGGGGCATAAGTATACACCCCCTATGTTAAAATACAGGGGGCATAAGTATACACCCCCCTATGTTAAAATACAGGGGGCATAAGTATACACCCCCTATGTTAAAATACAGGGGGCATAAGTATACACCCCCTATGTTAAAATACAGGGGGCATAAGTATACACCCCCCTATGTTAAAATACAGGGGGCATAAGTATACACCCCTCTATGTTAAAATACAGGGGGCATAAGTATACACCCCCCTATGTTAAAATACAGGGGGCATAAGTATACACCCCCCTATGTTAAAATACAGGGGGCATAAGTATACACCCCCCTATGTTAAAATACAGGGGCATAAGTATACACCCTCTATGTTAAAATACAGGGGCATAAGTATACACCCCCCTATGTTAAAATACAGGGGGCATAAGTATACACCCCCCTATGTTAAAATACAGGGGCATAAGTATACACCCTCTATGTTAAAATACAGGGGCATAAGTATACAGCCCCCTATGTTAAAATACAGGGGCATAAGTATACACCCCCCTATGTTAAAATACAGGGGGCATAAGTATACACCCCTCTATGTTAAAATACAGGGGCATAAGTATACACCTCCTATGTTAAAATACAGGGGGCATAAGTATACACCCCCCTATGTTAAAATACAGGGGGCATAAGTATACACCCCCCTATGTTAAAATACAGGGGCATAAGTATACACCCCCCTATGTTAAAATACAGGGGCATAAGTATACACCCCCCTATGTTAAAATACAGGGGGCATAAATATACACCCCCCTATGTTAAAATACAGGGGGCATAAGTATACACCCCCCTATGTTAAAATACAGGGGGCATAAGTATACACCCCCCTATGTTAAAATACAGGGGGCATAAGTATACACCCCCCTATGTTAAAATACAGGGGCATAAGTATACACCCCCCTATGTTAAAATACAGGGGCATAAGTATACACCCCCCTATGTTAAAATACAGGGGGCATAAGTATACACCCCCCTATGTTAAAATACAGGGGCATAAGTATACACCCCCCTATGTTAAAATACAGGGGCATAAGTATACACCCCCCTATGTTAAAATACAGGGGGCATAAATATACATGTTAAGTAAAACCCTCAAATTTAAAATAAAGCAGGAAAGTTGCTGCGTTCCCACTCCCAGCTGTTAAAGGTGTCTTTGAAGCTAACATGATGCATTCAGGGTCAAACAGATTGGAGACGTACAGCAGCACAGCGAGCTTCTGGCCTGGGACTGAGAGAGTTAACTCTCGTGTTGTCTTCCTGTTAACCATCAACTTGTCCTTCCAGGTCACAATTTCATTTTTTTTTGGTGCTTTTCTGATGTTTTTGTAATTTCTTCTGATTTATTTGGCACTTTTTCCAGTTTTTAATACCAGGTTTTACACTTATTCTTGGAATTCATGGTCAACAAAGCTCATTTATATCAAATTATACATACGTTTTTAGTTAAAAAGGCAGAAATTATGAATTATTTTGACTAATAGTTAAGATCTGAGGATGGTGAGATGGGTAGATGTCAAAGTTTAGTCTGGAAAAATAATTAAAATGCTATAAGATTAAACAAAACACCCACACAATTAAATGAAAGTAATCATTAATTTACCTGAAGAAGGTTGTATGGAATCATCCGTGTTATGATATATTATAAAGGCTCATGTTATGATATATTATAAAGGCTCGTGTTATGATATATTATAAAGGCTCGTGTTATGATATATTATAAAGGCTCGTGTTATGATATATTATAAAGGCTCGTGTTATGGTATATTATAAAGGCTCATGTTATGATATATTATAAAGGCTCGTGTTATGATATATTATAAAGGCTCATGTTATGATATATTATAAAGGCTCGTGTTATGATATATTATAAAGGCTCGTGTTATGATATATTATAAAGGCTCGTGTTATGATATATTATAAAGGCTCATGTATAAAGGCAACACCACCATATCTGTATTAATAAACTACAATCAACAACATGCATCTCTTCAACCTCAGACCCCCGGCCCCTTGTGTTCAGACTGGTCTGGTGTGCCCCCTGGTGGTGTTCTGGTAGTCCTGCAGCTCCACTGTCCTCAGGAAACACTCTGGCCCAATCCCAAAGGGAGCCCTGAGGACTCAATATACCATATCTACCGTTAACATATCTATTTGACCCTGAATGCATCATGGTAGTTTCATATATATCTTTAACATAGCTATTTGACCCTGAATGCATCATGGTAGTTTCATATATACCTTTAACATATCTATTTGATCCTGAACGCATCATGTTAGCTTCATATATATCTTTAACATATCTATTTGACCCTGAATGCATCATTCTGGCATCATATATACCTTTAACACATCTATTTGAACCTGAATGCATCATCTTAGCTTCATATACACCTTTAACGTATCTATTTGAACCTGAATGCATCATGATAGCTTCATATACACCTTTAACGTATCTATTTGAACCTGAATGCATCATGGTAGCTTTATATGTACCTTTAACATATCTATTTGACCCTGAATGCATCATGCTGGCATCATATACAACTTTAACACATCTATTTGACCCTGAATGCATCATCTTAGCTTCATATATACCTTTAACGTATCTATTTGACCCGGAATGCATCATGTTGGCTTCATATATACCTTTAACAAAATTATTTGACCCTGAATGCATCATGGTAGCTCCATACCTTTAACAGCAGCTCCCTATCACAGCTGAGAGTGGGAAAGAGACGCTCATTGTAAAAATGTCATTTATAGGAAATTATACCTAATGTTTGAGTTAGAAAAGCAGAAATTAGGAATTATTGAGACTAAAATTAAAGGAATGGATGTTGATGATAATCACAGACTGGAATATGTCAACTTTTACTCAATACTATTTCAAAAACACTTCAATTTGTTTTACAATGCTATAAAATTGAATAAGACGCCCCAAAATTAATGAAAGTAGAGATTTGTACTTGGCAAAGAGCGTTGGGTGGAATCAATCATGTTATTTTGGGGAATTAAAAAGAACATTGGTATAGGACAACATGGGGACAACATGAGGACAACATGGGGACAACATGGGGACAACATGAAGACAACATGAGGACAACATGAGGACAACATGAGGACAACATGGGGACAACATGGGGACAACATGGGGACAACATGAGTGCAACATGAGGACAACATGAGGACAACACAAGGACAACATGAAGGCAACATGAAGACAACATGAGGAAGACATGAGGACAACATGAGGACAACATGAGTGCAACATGGGGGCAACATGAGGACAACACAAGGACAACATGAAGGCAACATGAAGACAACATGAAGACAACATGAGGAAGACATGAGGACAACATGAGGACAACATGAGGGCAACATGACGGCAACATGAGGGCAACATGGGGGCAACATGAAGACAACACAAGGACAACATGAAGGCAACATGGGGGCAACATGAGGACAACATGAAGACAACATGAGGAAGACATGAGGACAACAGGAAGGCAACATGGAGGCAACATGAAGACAACATGAGGGCAACATGAGGACAACGTGAAGACAACATGAGGAAGACATAAGGACAACACGAGGACAACATGAAGGCAACATGGGGGCAACATGAGGGCAACATGAGGGCAACATGAAGGCAATATAAGGACAACATGGGGGCAGCATGAGGGCAACATGAGGGCAACATGAGGGCAACATGAGGGCAATGAAGACAACATGAGGACAACATGAGGACAACATGAGGGCAATATGAAGACAACATGAGGACAACATGAAGACAAAATGAGGGCAACATGAGGACAACATGGGGACAACATGGGAACAATATGAAGACAACATGAGGACAACATGAGGGCAACATGAGGGCAACATGAGGGCAACATGAAGACAACATGAGGGCAACATGAGGGCAACGTGAGGGCAACATGAGGGTTAATAAAAAGACCCTAATAGACCTCTTTCTTTCTGCACCGCTAAACAATTACCCCCCAGCGAGAAGCTAGTTTACTAGCCAGCCGGCCGGCCTCTAAATTAGAAATACGTGACAACTTCATGTTTCATTCCCACGATCGTGTCAACATGCAGCGGTGGACTGTTGTAAAACTCTTTAATATTAATATGAAAACAGAAACATAACCATGTGAGGAGGTTTCCAGAGGAACGTCTACTAGCAGTTCAGCCTCGTGCACGGATCCCTGACCTCGGTGACTGATACCAACCAACCAAGATAATAAACCGCATACTCACACAGCTTTCACTGCTGTTGATGCTCGGAGCAGCCATGTTGGATTGTGACGTCGGGGTAAGGGAGGTGTCGGTACATGCGGTATGATGATATCATGATGAACGCGTATTTATGACACTGCACGATCTGTTCCCATAGACAGTTAAAGAAAGTCTGTTCGCCTCCACCGGAAAGCTAACGTTAGCTTAGCTAACAGCTAATTTGGCTAACCGCTAGCTGAGACAGCGTGTAAAAGACCCTCAAAACTTAAAATAACTGTTTAAATATGTAACAGCTGTTACGTCAGTTCTACTTTACTTGTGCTCATTTAAAATCCAATCACTCAATACTTGTCTTTATTATTACTGTAAAGTCTTAATTCCCCACTGTTTAGTTTGAGTAACGTTATTTTAGGCTGAATCAAGCTGTCAGCTAGCAGTTAGCCAAATTAGCTGTTAGCTAAACTAGCGTCGTTAGCTTCCCGGTAGAGGCTAGCCGTTCTCTTAGCTAACACATCAGTACACGATCTGTCATAGTTGTAGCGGTTAGCCGTTAGCCTCATGGATGTATTTGTCGGTATACGATCCGTCCTGCCTGCACGATCCGTTCTGCACATGTGCAATATGTTAGCGCACGCGCAGATGATGTCATGATATGATATACGAGGATTTACGGCGCTGCACGATCCGTTCCACAGTGGCGGTCTGCTGTTAGCCTCCACCGGAAAGCTAACGACGCTAGTTTAGCTAACAGCTAATTCGATTTTAAAACTTAAAATAACCGTCAATTACGTCAGTTCTACTTTACTTGTGCTCATTTAAAATACAATCACTCAATACTTGTCTTTATTATTACTGTAAAGTCTTAATTTCCCACTGTTTAGTTTGAGTAACGTTATTTTAGGCTGAATCAAGCTGTCAGCTAGCGGTTAGCCGAATTAGCTGTTAGCTAAACTAGCGTCGTTAGCTTCCCGGTTTGAGGCTAACAGGAGGTTCTCCTGATCGAGTCGCACATCCAGCCTCAGAGTGCGCTGAAGTTCCAGGGGACACAGCCAGGACACACTAAACACACATCCTTACACTCTAAAAATACATCCGTAAAATAACAGGAAAACCAGTTCTGGCCGCTCGTTAACCGCAATTAAAAACTAAAATTGAAGAAAGAAATTGCAGCTGAAGTAAAAACTCAGAACATTTTCTGTTATTTCAGATGTTATTTCACCTTCTCTCAGATAAAGCTGCCAAATTAAGTCATTTTGACGCTTCTTATTTACTTTTTGGCGCTTTTTTTTACACATTTTCAAAGCTTTTTGTTCCACTTTTGAAGCCTTTTTGAGGCTTTTGACTCTGCCTTATCCAGGGTACCTCCCGTGGGAAATGCAGACGCCAAAAGTCGCCGGAGCACAGATAAAGTTCCCATAATGCAATCTGAAATATAAATAAACACAAATACAACTGGGAATCCATTTCTATGGACAAGTTCTCTTAGAAAACTTTGAGTCATACAACTGTTAATAATAAACATATTTTTGTATTTTAAGTGTGTTCATTCATTCATTCAAACCTTTATTTAAAAAACTCCTTGAGATTAAAAATCTCTTTTACAAGAGTGTCCTGGCAAGTGGCAGCAGCACGTTTCAAATAGACACAGAGACACTTACATGTAAATACATAAACACACTTTCACTCATGTTCAAACAACAACGTCATCATAAAACCCCCGGGTCCTAAATCCATTTAAAAACAGTGACATACAGACTGCCTTTCTGCAAGATCCTTTAAAAAGCCTTGAAAAGAATGAAATGAGACCAACTCCTTCAACTGGAGTTCATTCTGACCTTATTGCATGCAGATGGTGCTGCAAAATTAAAAGCCTTTTTGCCAAAGTCAGTGCGGGCTTTAGGGACTGTCAATAAAAACAGATCCTGTGAGCGCAGGTAATATGTCCCTGCAGACCTTGGAAGGATGTAGTTGTTCAGATAAGGAGGAAGAAGTCCTAATACTGCCTTATAAATAAAAAGATGCCAGTGCATCCAACGGCGAATGGAGCCGTGAGCAATAACTGCACACTCCTGCACACATCTTCACGTGAAAAACAGACGCTTTATTTATGTATTCTTATATTTTTCAATAAGATTCTCATTGTAAAAGTGTCTCTGCATGACATGAGTAGAGTCAGCCAGCAGGGGGGGCAGCACAGCACCTTCTCTCTCTTTACACATGCTCAGTCCAGCAGGAGCTCAGAGGCCTCTGAGTTATGGATATTTAATCCAACCGTCGCTGCATTAGAGTCACGTTTAGGCGACATAATAAAGATCATAATAAATAAAGATCATAATAAGTAAAGATCATAATGAATAAAGATCATAATGAATAAAGATCATCTACAGAACGTCACCACAGAGAGACCACACCAACAGTTAGTTCATCTCAGAAACCAGAACAGAGACTCAGTTAGACTGAAAGACCACGTGGGGGGGCTACAAACAACATTAATAACATTATTAATAATAACATCATTAAGCTGCATGGCAACAACTCACAGTCTTCATTTCAGATCAACAAAGGTCAATTTAAAAGATTTTCGTCAGATTTTGAGAGACTAGTCACTCTGACCACTGACCGGTTTAGCCCTCCACCAATCAGATTGGTCATTTGAGTCTGACTGCCGGCATTGCCCGCGTTCCTGAGCATGTCGGGTCGGCCAAAATGACGGCCAATGGGCGACGGAAGGGCCGGTCGGTGACTCGAGTCACTGACCTTGCCGGACTGTCCAACGGCCGTTTATCGGGTTAGTGTGTCAGGAGGACCTTTAGAGGTGCTGGTAGACCCATTTCTGAACTTTGGAGACAATTAGCATGTTTCCTAAGATATTGATCTATTCCTTTAAAGCTGGAAGAGCAAATAAAATCACTCAACTCAGGCATCTGAGCCAAACAAACTTATGTCTTGTGTTGATTTCACACCATGAATGAGACACACTTCCCAAAACTGACTAACTGACATCCTCCGTACTGCACAGCACCTTGTACAATACATAAGGTGGCAACAACAAGAGATATGGAAACAATATGAACTCCACAGCAGCTTCACACACACACACACACACACACACACACACACACACACACACACACACACACACACACACACACACACACACACACACACACACACACACACACACACACACACACACACACACACACACACACACACACACACACACACACACACACACACAAGCGCTACGTTTCCTAGCAACCGTCCTCTGACCAGTAGCATCCATCACAGCGAGTGTGTTGTTGAACTCACCTGAACAGGAAGTGGAGGATCATCCATCAGCATGTTAGCATTTAGCATGTTAGCCTCAACCAGCATGCACCTGTTGGCAACATGGCAGCAGGTGCCTTCTCTCTCTTCTTCTTCTTCTTCTTCTTGGTGCATTACCGCCCCCATCTGGTGTGGAGGGTGGATCAGGACATCTGATATTAGGCTGTGTACAGTACTCTAAACTAAAATCATAATAAATAAATAATAATAATAAACTCAAACCTTCCCAATCATTATGTGTATAAGATATTAAAGTAAAACTTATTAATTCTCTTTCCTTGAGTCCTTTTGATGAATGTCTATTTCACACTTTGCTTTATCTTTGTGAAGTTTTGAATCAACGTCCTCATATTTCTTACTATTTACATCACCTAGGGAGTTGGATGGTGGGGGGTGGGGGCTAATTAATTAATTAATTAACCCCCCTGTTACCCTAAATACCAAATGTTAGTACATTTGAGGATAACAGGAGGGTTAAGGTAGATGTTACCCCCCCCCCCTCCCCCGACAGTCATTCTCTCACATAAACACATATATGATGAAGTGTCCAGTGTTAATAACTAAAGATGATCTGGTGTTGCACACATTGAGCCAATCATATGCTGAGGTTTAGAGAATTTGAGTTCCAACAACAACAACATATATATATATATATATGTAACTAAAACACACACTTTCAGACACACCTGAAGTCTCCAGCTGTAATATAGATAGATAGATAGCCTTTATTATTAGACTCAGGGTCCATAAAATACATCAACAACAACAACAACAAAAAGATACTAATACACAAGACAGACACCAATTAAATAAGACAGCTATACCAGTAGCCCCAGAAGGGGGACTGGTATTGCAAAGCACTGAGCCTCGGGTCAATCAGATGGGAAATGACAGAGTTACAAGAAGAATTCAAGCGACCAATACATTTATACATCAAATTCCTCAGTAAAGCAGAGAAAGTGATAACTCCTGCCTGACAGAACATTTCACCTGCACTACACCACCTAGGTTTCCTGAGTAAAATGCGCAAACAATCATTATAAGCAACCCGCAGCTTATTGAAGCTTGCCTTTTTGAACTTGACCCACAAGGGGGGCAGTGTAAAAAGCTGTACAATATGCTTTAAAGAGGTTTATCTTGACAGCATCAGAACACCAGGAGAACTTCCTGGCAAGCATGTTAGCCTGAATATATAACATGCGACAAAATATAGAAATACAGATGATCTGAGAGCTGATTCCATCTGTTTAATCCAAAGGATGAAGAGACAGAGAGAGACAGAGAGACAGAGAGAGACAGAGACCTTCTTCTTTCCAACTTGTCTGTCCTTAACCCCCCCATCCTCCACCCTCCCTTTCCCAAAACCCACATGTATTTTGCTCCTTGCGTTATGTGGACGGTGTTCAACCCCCCCTGATGTGGACGGTGTTCGATGTCCCCCCCTGATGTGGACGGTGTTCGGTATCCCCCCCCCGATGTGGACGGTGTTCGGTGTCCCCCCCCGATGTGGACGGTGTTCGGTGTCCCCCCCCCGATGTGGACGGTGTTCGGTGTCCCCCCCCCGATGTGGACGGTGTTCGGTATCCCCCCCCCCGATGTGGACGGTGTTCGGTGTCCCCCCCCGATGTGGACGGTGTTCGGTGTCCCCCCCCGATGTGGACGGTGTTCGGTGTCCCCCCCCGATGTGGACGGTGTTCGGTGTCCCACCCCGATGTGGACGGTGTTCGGTGTCCCACCCCGATGTGGACGGTGTTCGGTGTAGTTATATTTAAACTACTGTGTATTTTCTTATTATTCTCCCTGATAGGACAGTCTGTTAACTAGTTAACTAGTTAACTAGTTAGGAAAAACAGTACCAACCCTTATTTGTGTACCTTACTGTGAAGTGTCTCCATGTGTTTAATAGTTTTTGGTCTTCTATTGTTATTGCCAAAGTAAATCACTGCAATGATTATTAATGTGAAGGACAGAGGCGTGTCTCTACAGTGTGCCGTGTAGTGGCCGTTAGAGCTCTGCTGCGTGCCATCACATTCCCTCTCTGGGAATGTGTTCCCCAGTGTGGGCGGAGCATACATGTGGTATAAAAGGCTGAAAGCCACAAATGTCTTGTAGTACAAACCACAGACCAAGTGAGTGAGAGGACAGAAGAAGAGGACTCAGCCCCCCCTCCCTCCGCTCTCATGCCTCCACTCCTGCTCCTGTTGTTCCTTCTGCCTGGAGCAGCTTCTGGTAATCTGGTCATATTGGCTTTATTAGGGTATCTTTGTTAGGGTATCTTTGTTAGGGTGTCTTTGTTAGTGTATCTTTGTTAAGGTATCTTTGTTAGGGTATCTTTATTAGGGTGTCTTTGTTAGGGTATCTTTATTAGGGTATCTTTGTTAGGGTGTCTTTGTTAGTTTATCTTTGTTAAGGTATCTTTGTTAGGGTATCTTTATTAGGGTATCTTTGTTAGGGTATCTTTGTTAGGGTGTCTTTGTTAGGGTATCTTTATTAGGGTATCTTTGTTAGGGTTAGGGAATCTTTGTTAAGGTATCTTTGTTAGGGTATCTTTATTAGGGTATCTTTGTTAGGGTATCTTTGTTAGGGTGTCTTTGTTAGGGTATCTTTATTAGGGTATCTTTGTTAGGGTATCTTTGTTAGGGTGTCTTTGTTAGGGTATCTTTATTAGGGTATCTTTGTTAGGGTTAGGGTATCTTTGTTAAGGTTAGGGTATCTTTGTTAGGGTATCTTTATTAGGGTATCTTTGTTAGGGTATCTTTGTTAGGGTATCTTTGTTAGGGTATCTTTATTAGGGTATCTTTGTTAGGGTTAGGGTATCTTTGTTAGGGTATCTTTATTAGGGTATCTTTATTGGGGTATCTTTGTTAAGGTATCTTTGTTAGGGTATCTTTGTTAGGGTATCTTTATTAAGGTATCTTTGTTAGGGTATCTTTGTTAGGGTTTCTTTGTTAGGGTATCTTTGTTAGGGTATCTGTATTAGGGAATGTGCGGTTGTTCATAGTTGATATCTGTAGATCAGGTGCATGAATTAATAACTCTCTGAGACCTAGGGTCCATATTACAGTTCATTGTCCGTCTGGTTTTAATTTGTAAAAAAGCTTCATGTTATTCAGGACAAACCGGCTGTTAGAATATTTTTGCTGCTGTGAGGTCACTGGATGTTAAAGTGGTTGTAGGACCTTAAAGACAAATTAATGAATAAAAGGGAACATGAATGTTCAAGATATGTATTGATATCACACACAGAAACACACACACACACACACAGAGACACACACACACACAGATACAGACACACACACACACACACACAGAGACACACACACAGATAAGGATACACACATGCACACACAGAGACACACACAGAGACAAACACACACAGACACACATGCACACATAGAGACACACACACACACAGATACACACATGCACACACACAGAGAGACACACATGCACACACAGAGACATACACACACAGACACACATGCACACACAGAGACACACACACACACAGAGATACACACATGCACACACAGAGATACACACATGCACACAGATACACACATGCACACACAGAGACACACATGCACACACAGAGACATACACACACAGACACACATGCACACACAGAGACATACACACACAGACACACATGCACACACAGAGACACACACAGAGACACACACACACACACACACACACAGAGACACACACCCACAGAGACACACACACAGACACACACAGACACACACACAGAGACAGACACACACAGAGACATACACAGAGAGACACACACACACACACACACAAAGACACACACACACACAAAGACACACACACACACACAGAGCAGGACAAGCGGAGCCAATCTCTCTAAAACCCGTCTCATGTGTCCTGGGAGCCACGCTGGAGGAAATATTCATCATAACTTACACAGCTGACGAAATACATTTACTCAAAATAAGTCCAGATGCTTTTGCCCTCATGATCTCTACTTATGCCAATAATCAACACAATCTCATATCTATTAGGGTCCAAGCCCGAGGATGCGTGCACCAGTAACGTGAAGCGCCCCGCGGTCCACACAGCAGGGCTGTGAGACACACGCACACACACACACACACACACACACACACACACACACACACACACACACACACACAGACAGCTGTTCTTTGGAACCCTGTTGTTTGGATTCTTCTCTTCTTCTTCTCTTCTCCATTGTTCTTCTCCCCATAAAACCCCCCCTGCAGCCTACACCCTACATGGTGGTGGTGTCCCCTTTCCAGGACTGGTCCAATACTCCACAAAGACCTCAGGCACCAAATTTGACCCACGTCCACCACTAGGTGGCGCTATAGCAGAGAAACACGTTTGGCCCTATAACTCCCAAACCGTACATCGGACATTTAAAAACCATATATCCACGCGTTCCCTGGATCCTACTGAATCTCTTAATATAGGCCACGCCCATTTCCGCCTAGAGTTTTATGCTTGAAAAATCGCAATTTATCAAAAACCAACATTTTGGAACTCCTCCTAGACCGTGCAATGGATTTGCACAAAACTTGGCACATAGCATCTCCAGACCGACGTGACACAAAGTTGTATAAAGATTTTTAAAAGAATAAAAATTACGCATATTACGCCCAAACAAATTTGTGTAGCTAACTATGAAAACACCGTCTTTTACATATCTCAGCCAAAATGAAGGCTATCAGAGCCAAACTTTAGATTATTCCTCTGTATGACCCTCTGAGGCTCTAAAACAAACATTGGCCACTAGGGGCGCTACAAATAAAAAAAGTTTATATCTCATGAACAGCCCATCTGAAAATTTGATGAATACCATCTAGGTCAACCCCTGAGGTGCCCCTTACAGTGGGGTACTGATTGGTTTAAGTGGGCGTGGCCTATGGGCCAATGTCACAAGCACCACATCGGGACACTTGGTGATATTTAGTGCTGTTACAGACGCTGACTGGGAAAGAAATCAGATGAAATCAAACAATGACGTGCTTTACCGACACACTGTTGCTTAGAATGAAATGTGTTGAAGTGAATAGATTTAATGTGGAGTCGGCTTCATGTGTAACAACCTCATCGGCCTTCTAAAGAGTCGACCTCATGGTAACAAAGTCCTGTAATCCTCTACAGTTGTGACGGATCAGTGAGCTAGAGGATGGATACCCGACCCGAGCCCGACGGGGCCCGACGGGCTCGGGCCGGGTTGGGACAGATTTTTAGAAAGGATGCTCGGGTTCGGGTCGGGCTCGGTCACATCAGCGCGATAAGGCATTGAACATTTTGAATTTAAAACAGCTTATTATGTAGGTAACCAATGGGCCTGTTTCACCTGATGCAAATGTTCGTTTTTGGATTAAAATAAATGTCCAATATTACCCTAACATCCGTCTTCCTGTTGCTGTGACAACCAAAGACGTGCGTATTAAGCTCCATGTGGCAGCGCAACGATGGAAGATGTTAAAAAGAAGTTGGCCGCAGGAGATTTTAAACTATTGAAGACGAAGGAAAGTCAGCTGTGCATTGATGCTCATCTGTTGACATTTCCCAATGCCTTCCTACAATTGCTTAATAAAAGCAGCTTTCACACAAACAAACGTACATGTGTCATTAGTATGAGAAACAAATGTGATTTTAACTGTGTCGGGCTCGGGCCGGGTTCGGACAGAAAAATCCGGCCCGATCCGCACTCTACAGTGAGCGTCTCCATCAGGTGGGACTCTACAGAGACCTTCTGCAGGAACACACCTGGAGACAACTGCTTTTACAGTTTTAAATTACATGACTTTTATTATTAATAGTAGTTTATTATTGTTTTTCAGACCAGACTGTGGTAACAGTGCATCCTGGACAGAATGCTACTCTGCCATGTCGGGCTGCTGATTCCTCCATCAGAGCTGTAGAGTGGAGCAGACCTGACCTGGAGCCATACGTCCTCTTCTACAGAGATGGACGCCTGGATCCATACTACCAGCAACCGTCCTATAAGGACAGGGTGGACGTGGTGGACAGAGATCTGAAGGACGGAGATGTGTCTTTAATTCTGAAGAATGTGAACATCAACGACAACGGAACATACGAGTGTCGAGTTGCATCAGGTGGTTCAAGACGGAAAAAGAGAGCCTTCATCGACTCTGAGCCAATCAGAATCATCCGTCTACAGGTTACAGGTGAGGTAGTCTCTCTCTCTGGGTGTTTTTCTACAGGTTACAGGTGAGGTAGTCTCTCTCTGGGTGTTTTTCTACAGGTTACAGGTGAGGTACTCTCTCTCTGGGTGTTTTTCTACAGGTTACAGGTGAGGTAGTCTCTCTCTGGGTGTTTTTCTACAGGTTACAGGTGAGGTAGTCTCTCTCTGGGTGTTTTTCTACAGGTTACAGGTGAGGTACTCTCTCTCTGGGTGTTTTTCTACAGGTTACAGGTGAGGTAGTCTCTCTCTGGGTGTTTTTCTACAGGTTACAGGTGAGGTAGTCTCTCTCTGGGTGTTTTTCTACAGGTTACAGGTGAGGTAGTCTCTCTCTGGGTGTTTTTCTACAGGTTACAGGTGAGGTACTCTCTCTCTGGGTGTTTTTCTACAGGTTACAGGTGAGGTAGTCTCTCTCTGGGTGTTTTTCTACATGTTACAGGTGAGGTAGTCTCTCTCTGGGTGTTTTTCTACAGGTTACAGGTGAGGTAGTCTCTCTCTGGGTGTTTTTCTACAGGTTACAGGTGAGGTAGTCTCTCTCTCTGGGTGTTTTTCTACAGGTTACAGGTGAGGTAGTCTCTCTCTGGGTGTTTTTCTACAGGTTACAGGTGAGGTAGTCTCTCTCTGGGTGTTTTTCTACAGGTTACAGGTGAGGTAGTCTCTCTCTGGGTGTTTTTCTACAGGTTACAGGTGAGGTACTCTCTCTCTGGGTGTTTTTCTACAGGTTACAGGTGAGGTAGTCTCTCTCTGGGTGTTTTTCTACAGGTTACAGGTGAGGTAGTCTCTCTGGGTGTTTTTCTACAGGTTACAGGTGAGGTACTCTCTCTCTGGGTGACTCATGTGTTTTATTATCTTCAGGTCCAAACAGTGGGCACCCCAAGGATGGAAACTTCCCAGGCCAATATGGAGGACTGGCAGCAGGTGCTCTGTTTCTTGTAGCTGTTGTTTTGGTTGGTGTCCTGACATATCATGATTATGATGATGATGATGTAACACTCTACCAGTCCCCCCCTGCTTATGAATTGATGTAAGACATCACAGTTCCTACCAATATGCATCTTGCACTACACTTGTGTGTACTACAAGTCTATTTGTTGAATGTATAGAGAGTTAACACCTACTGAAGTCAAATTCCTTGTGTATGTGAGTATACTTGGCCAGTACATCTGATTCTGATCCTGGGAAGTTTAAGAAATAATAATCATATTTTATTTGTGATATTTTGTGAGTAGACTCTGAATCTGCAATAGTTCTGTTAGGTACGTCTGGTACGTTTTCCTCTGAAGTACAAGTACACAGTGACGCTGTAGTATACAGTACAGTTAGTTGCATATCAAGTGCCTTGGCGTTACAGTGGTTCTGCAGAAAGCTCCAAGCAGCCATCTTAACATGCCGACTAGTGTTTTAGAATCAGTTCTCCTTCCTGTGTGTGTGTTCGGTCAGGTGATTTCAGGTGATCATTTGGTATTCTTGTTTTTTCTCTCATCCCTTTCCATCTTGTGTCATTTGTTTATGTTTATAGATGCTGCTAATGTGCGATACCTCAGGAGAACTGAGCTTAAATAGGACAATAAGCTGTATTTATTATCTAAAAGGTAGAATGGCATGATGTTTGCAAAAGGAAATGTGTTATTTTGTGTGAATTATACGACTGACAGTAGCGTACTAGTCAGTGTGCTCATATGCTCATTTTCAGGTTCATGATTGTACTAAGAGGTTATATTTGAAAAGGTTTACATGGTTTAATTTTCAAAAGAAACTATGGTGTTTTTCTACCTAGATTTTTCACCTTGTAACCTATAATGTGCACAAAAAAGATATTTAACCCAGGAAAGGAAATGGAATATGAGCCCTTTAATAAAAAAGACTTGAACTTTGAATCATTTGATCGCCATGTTTTGCTACTTTTGTGTAGAAAACGTCTCTGAGTAGAGTCAATAAAGTATTCTGAATCTGATATTCATTGTTTTTATTTTTATTAGCAGTTCACATTTTGTTCTTTTGGCTGACCCCAGGTCTGCTGTGTCACATGTGTCCCACACCATTTCGTTCTCTGTCCACTGTGGTACTTGTACACATCAAGTCCAGTAGACACAGTGAGGAAAATAAGTATTTGAACACGCTGCTATTTTGCAAGTTCTCCCACTTAGAAATCATGGAGGGGTCTGAAATTGTCCTCGTAGGTGCATGTCCACTGTGAGAGACATAATCTAAAAAAATAATCCAGAAATCACAATGTATGATTTTTTAACTATTTATTTGTATGATACAGCTGCAAATAAGTATTTGAACACCTGTCCATCAGCTAGAATTCTGACCCTCAAAGACCTGTTAGTCTGCCTTCAAAATGTCCACCTCCACTCCATTTATTATCCTAAATTAGATGCACCTGTTTGAGGTCGTTAGCTGCATAAAGACACCTGTCCACCCCATACAATCAGTAAGAATCCAACTACTAACATGGCCAAGACCAAAGAGCTGTCCAAAGACACTAGAGACAAAATTGTCCACCTCCACAAGGCTGGAAAGGGCTACGGGGACATGTCCAAGCAGCTTGGTGAAAAAAGGTCCACTGTTGGAGCAATCATTAGAAAATGGAAGAAGCTAAACATGACTGTCAATCTCCCTCGGACTGGGGCTCCATGCAAGATCTCACCTCGTGGGGTCTCAATGATCCTAAGAAAGGTGAGAAATCAGCCCAGAACTACACGGGAGGAGCTGGTCCATGACCTGAAAAGAGCTGGGACCACCGTTTCCAAGGTTACTGTTGGTTATACACTAAGACGTCATGGTTTGAAATCATGCATGGCACGGAAGGTTCCCCTGCTTAAACCAGCACATGTCAAGGCCGTCTTAAGTTTGCCAATGACCATTTGGATGATCCAGAGGAGTCATGGGAGAAAGTCATGTGGTCAGATGAGACCAAAATAGAACTTTTTGGTCATAATTCCACTAACCGTGTTTGGAGGAAGAAGAATGATGAGTACCATCCCAAGAACACCATCCCTACTGTGAAGCATGGGGGGGTAGCATCATGCTTTGGGGGTGTTTTTCTGCACATGGGACAGGGCGACTGCACTGTATTAAGGAGAGGAGGACCGGGGCCATGTATTGGGAGATCTTGGGGAACAACCTCCTTCCCTCAGTTAGAGCATTGAAGATGGGTCGAGGCTGGGTCTTCCAACATGACAATGACCCGAAGCACACAGCCAGGAGAACCAAGGAGGGCTCTGGAAGAAGCAGATCAAGGTTCTGGGGGGGCCTAGCCAGTCTCCAGACCTAAACCCAATAGAGAATCTTTGGAGGGAGCTCAAACTCCGTGTTTCTCAGCGACAGCCCAGAAACCTGACTGATCTAGAGAAGATCTGTGTGGAGGAGTGGGCCAAAATCCCTTCTGCAGTGTGTCAAACCTGGTGAAGAACTACAGGAAACGTTTGACCTCTGGAACTGCAAACAAAGGCTACTGTACCAAATATTAACATTGATTTTCTCAGGTGTTCAAATACTTATTTGCAGCTGTATCATACAAATAAATAGTTAAAAAATCATACATTGTGATTTCTGGATGTTTTTTTTACCTACGAGGACAATTTCAGACCCCTCCATGATTTCTAAGTGGGAGAACTTACAAAATAGCAGCGTGTTAAATACTTATTTTCCTCACTGTATATGTCCCACACCACTTCCTATTATTATTATAATTAAGTAGTTGTAATGGTGATAATAATGAATAAATAGTAGCAGCCGAGTATATCACAAATAATACTAAATAATAATAATAAATGAGGACAAATTGATTCTCTCCCCCCCACGTGGTAGTTAGCCGTTGGCTGTAGTCTCTGTGCTGTGTTCAAGTGCAAATGTTTGTCCAAGACAAAGACGACAGGAGTCTGGGTCCTAAGACAGACTGAGGACAGACGGATCCTCGGTCGGGGAATGGGACACTGTCGTCGACTCGAGCATTATTTTAAACAACGTCCTTTACCGATGAGGCGTGGACAGTTGTGTCAGCTGTAGAAGTCCTACATGTAGTCTAGTCTGCCCCCCCCCCCCCGGTGGTGTTCAGGGACCAGAATGTGTCGGTGATGGAGGAAAGTAGATGTGATTCCAGACACTTTTCAGTTCTTTAAAAACTTTTTATGTGAGACAACAACATCAATCATAGAAAAGTATCTCTAAAACACGTCCGGTGGGGGAGCTTAAAAAATGAAAACTGAATCACATGGGGAGCAAAAACACAGATTTACAGGTTCAACCTTGGCCTCATATTCTCAACCTGCTCATTAACCGCTGGATTTCACTTCTGCATCAATCACACACATCACTATAAGCACTGTGTGAGAGTTTATGCCGGACATAAACTATTTCCAAAGACAGAAACAGCTTCTTCTTCATGATGACATGTCCCGTTATGATGTATGCTAACTTTCCTTTTAAAGACCAGGTTTGCTCTTGGCTTCTTTCTTCTAATGTGAGTTTAACAGAGAGGGACATCGTGGAGCATTTGAACCAAAGCGTAGGTGAAGAATGAAATAAATCAGCATGACTCAACATGGCATGTCCTGTAATCAGAGACGTCGCCATGTAGAATGAGGAGCATGCAGATTGAAATTGGCAGGTCACATCTAGGGAAACACAACTACAGAGCAGTAGGGGAGTGAGAAATGTGTCATTTAAAATAGCTC
This sequence comes from Etheostoma nigrum, assembly GCA_029931835.1. Taxonomy (NCBI): domain Eukaryota; kingdom Metazoa; phylum Chordata; class Actinopteri; order Perciformes; family Percidae; genus Etheostoma; species Etheostoma nigrum. The sequence continues at coordinate 21,790,357 of CM057255.1, read as the reverse complement.
AAAGCACATTTTAACTTTGCACCTGCGGGCGCTGGTTCGACTCCAACCTGCAGCCCTTTCCTGCATGTCACCCCCCCCCTCCTCTCTCTCTCTCCCCTTTCATGTCTTCAGCTGCCCTGCCAAGAAAGGCCTGGAAATGTCCCAAAACATGTCACCTAGGTCTGATGGACTGAAGAATATGTTGACTTCATATGAACAGCTGCTAACAGGCAGAGTTGTTCTGCTTAGCATCAGCTGCCCCCCTTCACGGTTTTATTTCAGTTAGACTAATGCCTAATGGCTGGTTTGACTTACATTTTGCATTTTATGGGAAGTACCCCATGCCATTCTCTAGGTATGGTGAATGGTATGTGATATGTGATGATGACGGGGGGGGTATTTTAATTCCAAAGGCCAAGGGAACTTTATCAGGATGCATAGAATAGTAAGCATAGTTTAAAAAAAAACATCTGTCTGCCTCTATGGGAATTTAACATAAGGGGGGTGTATACTTATGCCCCTGTATTTTAACATAAGGGGGGTGTATACTTATGCCCCTGTATTTTAACATAGGGGGGTGTATACTTATGCCCCTGTATTTTAACATAGGGGGGTGTATACTTATGCCCCTGTATTTTAACATAGGGGGGTGTATACTTATGTCCCTGTATTTTAACATAGGGGGTGTATACTTATGCCCCTGTATTTTAACATAGGGGGTGTATACTTATGCCCCCTGTATTTTAACATAGGGGGTGTATACTTATGCCCCTGTATTTTAACATAGGGGGTGTATACTTATGTCCCCTGTATTTTAACATAGGGGGGTGTATACTTATGCCCCTGTATTTTAACATAGGGGGGTGTATACTTATGCCCCCTGTATTTTAACATAGGGGGTGTATACTTATGCCCCTGTATTTTAACATAGGGGGTGTATACTTATGTCCCCTGTATTTTAACATAGGGGGGTGTATACTTATGCCCCTGTATTTTAACATAGGGGGTGTATACTTATGCCCCTGTATTTTAACATAGGGGGGTGTATACTTATGCCCCTGTATTTTAACATAGGGGGGTGTATACTTATGCCCCTGTATTTTAACATAGGGGGGTGTATACTTATGCCCCTGTATTTTAACATAGGGGGTGTATACTTATGCCCCCTGTATTTTAACATAGGGGGGTGTATACTTATGCCCCCTGTATTTTAACATAGGGGGGTGTATACTTATGCCCCTGTATTTTAACATAGGGGGGTGTATACTTATGCCCCCTGTATTTTAACATAGGGGGGTGTATACTTATGCCCCCTGTATTTTAACATAGGGGGGTGTATACTTATGCCCCCTGTATTTTAACATAGGGGGGTGTATACTTATGCCCACTGTATTTTAATGAAGAATATCTATTTATTTATTTATGATGCATTATTCATTCACAAGAAAATTGGTGTCCTTAAAGGTTGGATTTTTCTAATTTTTTTAATTAAAAAGATCAATTTCCAAAAGATGATTTTGTTATTACTGTTTTTAAATCAACTTTAATCTGGGTTCCTATACTCATGAGCAACACTGTTTCTCTCTCATGTTTTAGGGTGATTTGAGTCCTTACTGACAGATTTACAGAGGGTAGGATGGAGGTTTTATACATCTGTGAACTGACTACAACACACTGCTGTTACACATCTAGGTGAAACACAGACAACACAACACCATCGCCACATGTCTCAGCTTACTAGAAAAAATCCAGAAGACTCAAATATAGTGCAAAGAAAAAAGCCCAAAAAGTGCTAAATCCAAAACTTCTCAAATACAAAAACACACCCACATCAATCACACACATACTAATAACTACATACATCAATATATAGAAATACGTAATTAGAAATTGTTCAGAATGTGTTATGCATCTATACAGTCTGTTTTTATGGAGAAAAGCAGAATTAACTCAGCACTGGGTCAAATTTCCATGCAATGTATGTATTTATGCTCTAGTTTTTATGGGTCTTAAGGCGGGTATGAGTACTGTAATTTCCATTTTTATGGATGAAATCAACTTGACTTGAATGCATGGTCTCGTTTGAATCGGCTCCTGATTGGCTAAAACGTTGGAGGGTCTAGTAATATGGGATGTTATTGATCTCCCAGGTCTTTCCATAAAGAGCAGGTCTAGACCGGACTCTGGGATGTTATTGATCTCCCAGGTCTTTCCATAAAGAGCAGGTCTAGACCGGACTCTGGGATGTTATTTATCTCCCAGGTCTTTCCATAAAGAGCAGGTCTAGACCGGACTCTGGGATGTTATTTATCTCCGAGGTCTTTCCATAAAGAGCAGGTCTAGACCGGACTCTGGGATGTTATTGATCTCCCAGGTCTTTCCATAAAGAGCAGGTCTAGACCGGACTCTGGGATGTTATTTATCTCCCAGGTCTTTCCATAAAGAGCAGGTCTAGACAGGAATCTGGGATGATCATTTATCTCCCAGGTCTTTCCATAAAGAGCAGGTCTAGACCGGACTCTGGGATGTTATTTATCTCCCAGGTCTTTCCATAAAGAGCAGGTCTAGACAGGAATCTGGGATGATATTTATCTCCCAGGTCTTTCATAAAGAGCAGGTCTAGACCGGACTCTGGGATGTTATTTATCTCCCAGGTCTTTCCATAAAGAGCAGGTCTAGACCGGAATCTGGGATGTTATTTATCTCCCAGGTCTTTCCATAAAGAGCAGGTCTAGACCAGGACTCTGGGATGTTATTTATCTCCCAGGTCTTTCCATAAAGAGCAGGTCTAGACCAGACTCTGGGATGTCATTTATCTCCCAGGTCTTTCCATAAAGAGCAGGTCTAGACCGGAATCTGGGATGTTATTTATCTCCCAGGTCTTCCATAAAGAGCAGGTCTAGACCGGACTCTGGGATGTCATTTATCTCCCAGGTCTTTCCATAAAGAGCAGGTCTAGACCGGACTCTGGGATGTTGTTTACAGAAACCCAACCCAACCAACATCATGTCACATGGGGTCTTATGTCACATGATAAGCTCACAGCTGATGCTAACGTTGCTAACGGCTATCGTCGCTTCCCGACCCCGTCAAGTTAGAAGAAGGAGACATGGAGGACCAGACAGATTCAAAATCCTAATTTCAGGAACAGGAGTCTTCTTCTTCGCTCAGAAACAGAAAAAGGAGAATGAAAAGAGAAAGAGACGGCTTTTTGAAGCGTGAAGGCCACCGTAGCTGTAATACACAATTTGAACTAAGCGCGAGATAGTTGATTGCGATATATGATCTCAACGCTAGACGTGAGAAATTCCTACACACTGAACCTTTAACGAGTCTACGATCCTGAGTTAAAGACAAAAACTAGAACATGTGGAGTTCCACAGGGAAGCGTTGTGGGTCCTCCTTTTTTTTTTTAAACTACGAGATCTCTAAACATTGGAGCTGCTCTTCAGATCAATTCAGAAGTGATGCTCAGTGGAGACAGCGGTGATAACATCATCATCCAATCCCTCCTCAGTCTGGGGGGTCGTCACCACGGCAACAGGCAGGTCATTTCCTAGAGTCAGTGCAGGTCAGAAAGAAAATGTAGGAAATTGATGAGCTGAAATATCAGAAATCAGAAAGCTGTTGTGTTGCTGTTGCTCACGGTTTACTCTGGCAGTGGCAGACCTTCCACCACAGCGTGTGGAGGAAGGTCTGTGCAGATGCATTCTGGGATAGGAGAAAAACTCTCTGGGGAAAACATCACAGAGATGGTTTTATTCTGGGCTCACTGCGTCTTGTGACTAATTGGAGTATGGGGGGGGTCATCAGACGCCTCCCGATACGATATCATCACGATACTTACGCCATGATACGATATTATTGCGATTTTAATCATATTGCAATATTCTGCGATATATTGCAATTTATAACCTTTTTACCAACTTCTAATTTTTCCCCAATTTTTAATGACGTCCCCAAAAGGAAACTTCTCAACATCTGTTTCATCTGCAGAATGGGACAAAACTGACCAACACATAATATATAATATATTATATAACATATATTATATATTACATAATATATAATATATTATATAACATATATTATATATTACATGTATTATATATTATATATGATAAATAATATATATTATATATAATAATAGATCCTTGGCGTCTGTGTATTGATATTGCCACTGAAAATATTGCGATACGATTTTTCTATTTTTCAAATGAACTGTTAACAAGATGTGATATGGAAATGTGTGTTGTGATGGAAGAGTTTGGCTCTGAGACAACTGTTAATCAGCAACATGGGGACAACATGGGGACAACATGAGGACAGCATGAGGACAGCATGATGAGGACAACTTGAGGACCACATGAGGGTTAAAGACAACTGTCAATCATGTACACTAGAGAGGTACGTTATTGATTGTAAGGTCAGTGAATGAGTCAGACAGTTACCTGTGGTCCTGTCTCGAGACACCATGATGAACACCACCAGGTGGCACACCAGTCTCCACACAAGGTGGAGGGGGTCTGAGGCCGTGGGGGGAGCTGCAGAGGTTGGAGGGTCTGAGGCCGTGGGGGGAGCTGCAGAGGTTGGAGGGTCTGAGGTCTCTGGTTTCCCTGTAGAGAGAATCAGAGTCAGGTGAATATCTGGATGAATGAACTCCTGAAATCAAAGGGAACCTCCTCACCTGGGACGGGTTTTATGATGTTTTTTCCCAATTTTTGTTGTCACAGTTTTTCCTTTTTTGTCACTTTTTAAACAAGATTTTGTCACCTGGGGCGATGTTTTTGATGCTTTTTTTGTCACTTAAAAAAAAAAATGTAACTATGTTTTTTTTATGATTTTTTTCCCATTTTTTGTCACTTTTTTGGCATTTGTTTTAATAATTTTTTTTTAATTACGTTACTTCCAATGTTTTTTTTCCAAATTTTTTGTCACTTTTTAAACAAGTTATTTCATTGTTTTTTAATGTTTTTTCCCCAGTTTTTGTTGTTTTCAATTATTTTATCACTTTTTAAATATTATTTTTATTATGTTGTTTCTGATGTTTTGCATTGATGTAATGCATTGTCACAGTTTTCCATTTTTTTGTAACTTTTTTGGCATTTGGCAACCTCCTCACCTGAGACAGAGACCCAGCTGGGGGGGGACTCTCCAACACTGCTGATGTTGCACCTGTAGAGACCTTCATCAGACCTGGAGACATGGGGGATGGTCATGTGACCTGCAGGCTCAGTCCTGATGAAGGAGCCATCTTTATAGAAAGCAGCTGAGAGGTTGGAGGACGTCTTTGTCCTGCAGCGCAGCGTGAGGTCTTGTCCCTCCGTCACAGGGAGGACAGGACTCTGCAGGATCACTGGTCCACCTCAACACAGAGACAAACTACATCATGTCATCCATTCACACACAGCTTCATCAATCCTGACCCCCCAGTCTGATCTTACCAGTGACAGTGATGCTGATGCTGGTACTGGTTGCTCCCTCTCTGGACTCACACCAGTACACCCCACTGTGCCATGAGACCATGAAGCTCGATGATACAGGAGGAAACCAGCAGGTCTTCCCCAGCCCCCTCCACACTGAGTCCTGGTGTCTCTGGTTGTGTTCCTCCTCAGAGTCCATCCAGCAGAGCTGTCGTCCTCCTCACAGCTCAGAGAGACAGACTGTCCTTCAAACATCTGAGAGCTGCTGGGACTCACAGTCAGAGACACTGGAGGGGGGAGGGGGGGGTATTACTGCCACCGTGACCAACACTGCTTTCGATAAAGCGATTTCTCCTCTAGGACACTTAAGGAATCAGCTCATTTCTTCCCACATGTAATAACTGATCTGGGAACCCTTCCTCCATCTTATCTCCCATCCTTAGTAACCTCATCCTGTGTGATTTGGTTTTCATCTTAATCTTTCTCTCTTTATCTATATCTATATTTCTTGTTTTCTACTGTCGCCCACAATGGGATGTGGTTTACCAGGTCTGGTGTTCTGGGGGGTTTCAACGTGTGGAACATTAAGCCTGCGCATCTACACATGTAGGTGTGATGTAGAAACACTTTTCACACACACACACACACACACACACACACACACACACACACACACACACACACACACAGAGACACACCCACACACACACACACACACACACACACACACACAGAGACACACCCACACACACACACACATACTGACAACTAGGTTTACATATACTATTGATTATCCTTTTGTAAAATATATATGGACTATAAAAGAAATGAGTAAAAGGGAATGAGGGGAAACATACAAGCTTTGGTTTCATCCTTTTCTGAATTATTTTGTATATTATATATATATATATATATATATATATACACATTTATTTTAAATTTGTTCGAAATAAAAAAAATGGCTCACTAATTCAATTCATGCTTCTCAACCATAAACCTTTGAAAATAACCACATCTGTACATTGACTACACACAATATCCCTCTGCACCTTTAAAGTCCTCTGAACAGGACTCTGTGTCTAGAGACACTCCACTGACCTTGGTTTGATGGACAGCTCAGCAGAGACATCACCACTGAAGACAAGAGACATCCAGGTTAGTTGGACTTTGGTCCGGTTCACAGTTTTAATAATAACTAGATATAGAATATAATAATAACTATATAGAGAATATAAAACATTTACACAACCTTTCAAATGTTCCAGAAGCCAAACATTGCTGCGTAACCTAGACTACCGATGTCTCAGTTTTCTTAGTTATTATTATTATTATTATTATTATTATTATTATTATTATTATAAATAAAATAAAACAAAGCGTTACTTACGGAGCAGCAGAGAGGCTTCCTCCATCTTGACTTCTGACTTTGTTCAGTACCCCCCCTCTCCCACTCTTCTTCCTCTGTGACTGGCAGTGTTGTTGACGAGAGACGCTTCCGCCCAGGTTATACTTCAGTTGCACGTGCACGCATACACTCATGCATTCATACGCTCATGCATTCATACGCTCATGCATTCATACGCTCATGCATTCAGTGGTAGAGCGGTTACCTGCCAATTGGAAGGTTGGTGGTTCAATCCCTGGCCCTGCAGTCCCACGTCGAAGTGTCCTTGGGCAAGACACTGAAACCCACATTATCATATATGCATACACTCATGCATTCATACACTCATGCATTCATACGCTCATGCATTCATACACTCATGCATTCATGCATTCATACGCACATGCATGCATACGCTCATGCATTCATACGCTCATGCATTTATACGCTTATGCATTCACACACTCATGCATTTACACGCTTGTGCATTCATACGCTCATGCACTCATACGCTTATGCATTCATGCATTCATACGCACATGCATTCATACGCTCATGCATTCATATGCTCACACAGTCATACGTTCACACATGCATACGCTCATGCACTCACAAGCTCATGCATTCACACGCTCATGCATTCACACGCTCATGCATTCACACGCTCAAGCATACGCTCATGCATTCATATGCTCATGCATTCATACGCTCATGCATTTATACGCTTATGCATTCACACACCCATGCATTCATACGCTCATGCATTTACACGCTTGTGCATTCATACACCCATGCATTCATACGCTCATGCATTTACACGCTTGTGCATTCATACGCTCATGCACTCATACGCTTATGCATTCATGCATTCATACGCACATGCATGCATACGCTCATGCATTCATACGCCCATGCATTCATACGCCCATGCATTCATATGCTCACGCAGTCATACGTTCACACATGCATACGCTCATGCACTCACAAGCTCATGCATTCATCCAAACACATCCTGCATAACGTGAGTATGAGGATTAGAACTGAAGAACATATCTGTATGTGTGAACATCAGTATGTACTGTATATGTGTATATGTGTATATATGTATGTGAAGTACATTTAATCTTGACCTAGGCAGCTTCTTATAATCTTAAAACAAAGGAGCCATCCCCTGTAGGTGCCCCCCCCCAACTAGCCAAGGTGTGGGAGGAAGTGAGCACAACGACACCTCGCCTCTGTTTAACCACTGAAATGTGTCAGAAAATAGACTAAAATAGACTATGTAGTTATATATCACCGTACAGCAACCAGCAGGTGTCCAGAGGGCTTCACATCAGAAACCAAGAGATAAACACATCGTCCAATAGAAAGAGTGGACGTAGACAACAGTACAGTACAGTACAGTACAGGGGCAGTACAGCACAGTACAGTACAGTACAGTACAGCACAGTACAGTACAGTACAGTACAGTACAGGGGCAGTACAGCACAGTACAGTACAGTACAGTACAGTACAGTACAGGGGCAGTACAGCACAGTACAGTACAGTACAGTACAGTACAGTACAGGGGCAGTACAGCACCTTCTCTCTCTCTACACATGCTCAGTTCACATCACTGGCCACTCTGCTGCCTCGCTCTGTCATTTAGTTAGAGAGAGAGAGAGAGAGAGAAAGAGAGAGAGAGAGACATGTTGAGATGTTCCAGCAGCAAAATCAGTCGCACAGAATATAAATATAATGAAATACTAGGATACAGTATACATGAAGTAATAATAGGATAAAATACTAATAACTAACTAATATTTCAATATATACAAGATGGGAATACAAAAATGTGCAGCTGCTGTAATGATAAATATGTAGATAAACCTTAGTGCAGGTTGTGGTGTCTCAGAGTCTTCAGTGAATCCCCAAACCTGCTTTTTTCCAGTGTAACTAGTTTCTTCTTCTTTTATTTTGTAGTAATGAGTAACTAAGGGAAATGTAGTAGGTCACAACTTAGTTAAAGTCTCACAACAACTAACTCATACCCGTTAAAGTATTTGTACAATCAGCTTCTGTTGATATTTCCGGAAAATATAATTTATAATTACATTATTAGGTTATAAAGAGAGCCATGACTCATCATCAGCCCCGAGCAGCTCGACTGGGAGGGACGAAGACGGAGGAGGAGGACGAGTTCAGGTCCAACGTGTCATCACATGTTTCTTCCAACCACGAGACAAATATGAGAAACTATAACACACTCAGATACTCAGATACTCAGATACTCAGACACTCAGATACTCAGACACTCAGACACTCAGATACTCAGACACTCAGATACTCAGACACTCAGATACTCAGACACTCAGACACTCAGACACTCAGATACTCAGATACTCAGATACTCAGATACTCAGACACTCAGATACTCAGACACTCAGACACTCAGATACTCAGACACTCAGATACTCAGATACTCAGATACTCAGATACTCAGATACTCAGATACTCAGACATCAGATACTCAGATACTCAGATACTCAGACATCAGATACTCAGATACTCAGATACTCAGATACTCAGACACTCAGATACTCAGATACTCAGATACTCAGACATCAGATATTCAGACACTCAGATACTCAGATACTCAGATACTCAGACACTCAGATACTCAGATACTCAGACACTCAGATACTCAGACACTCAGACACTCAGATACTCAGATACTCAGATACTCAGATACTCAGATACTCAGACACTCAGATACTCAGATACTCAGACACTCAGATACTCAGATACTCAGACACTCAGATACTCAGATACTCAGACACTCAGATACTCAGATACTCAGATATTCAGACACTCAGATACTCAGACATCAGATACTCAGATACTCAGACATCAGATACTCAGATACTCAGATACTCAGACACTCAGATACTCAGATACTCAGATACTCAGATACTCAGATACTCAGACACTCAGATACTCAGATACTCAGATACTCAGATACTCAGACACTCAGATACTCAGATACTCAGATACTCAGATACTTTTCTCCTTTCACAATGCCCGTACTAATAACTGACACGTCTGATGAAATAATATAAAATAAAGTGTAAAGTATACATAAATAAAGTATAAAGTATACATCATAACCGTCCCTTGGATGTACTTCTTTTCCTCCATTGACTATATGAGTGGTTGGCTTTTATTTTCATGTCTCTCTGTGATGTAGACGAAGCTACGAGCTAGTACATGTTAGCCTGACTGTCCCACTGCCTGGGGGGGTATCACCTCTCTGTCGTCAGCTTTCACTTTTGGTTCATTTATGTTTTCTACATTGTTGGAAAAAACATGTTTTTGTGACTTTAAAAAGGCAAGGAGTGAATTCCTAAATACACAGCGCCACATTGTTATCCAATGGTGGTTCAGAGAGTTTTATGATTCAGCGTGTGCAACCTGAGGACTTTATTTTATGTTTTATAGATCAGTCCTGAGATTTTATATAGTGGTGTGGTACAGAAAACACACATTATACACACGTTATACACAGATACAGACAGAAAACACACATTATACACACGTTATACACAGATACAGACAGAAAACACACATTATACACAGATGCAGACAGAAAACACACATTATACACAAGTTATACACAGATACAGACAGAAAACACACATTATACACACATTATACACAGATACAGACAGAAAACACATATATACACAGATACAGACAGAAAACACACATTATACACAAGTTATACACAGATACAGACAGAAAACACACATTATACACACATTATACACAGATACAGACAGAAAACACACATTATACACACATTATACACAGATACAGACAGAAAACACACATTATACACACATTATCCACAGATACAGACAGAAAACACACATTATACACACATTATACACAGAGTATACACAGATGCAGACAGAAAACACACATTATACACAGAGTATACACAGATACAGACAGAAAACACACATTATACACACATTATACACAGATAGAGACAGAAAACACATTATACACACATTATACACAGATACAGACAGAAAACACACATTATACACAGATAGAGACAGAAAACACATTATACACACATTATACACAGATACAGACAGAAAACACACATTATACACACATTATACACAGATACAGACAGAAAACACACATTATACATACATTATACACAGATTCAGACAGAAAACACACATTATACACACATTATACACAGATACAGACAGAAAACACACATTATACACACATTATACACACATTATACACAGATACAGACAGAAAACACACATTATACATACATTATACACAGATACAGACAGAAAACACACATTATACATACATTATACACAGATTCAGACAGAAAACACACATTATACATACATTATACACAGATTCAGACAGAAAACACACATTATACACACATTATACACACATTATACACAGATACAGACAGAAAACACACATTATACATACATTATACACAGATACAGACAGAAAACACACATTATACACACATTATACACAGATTCAGACAGAAAACACACATTATACACACATTATACACACGTTATACACAGATACAGACAGCAAACACATAGTTTGTGTACAGCTGCACACGAGATTTCCGTTTCTAAGGATAAATAACTCTAACATGCAGAGGGCTGCCATGCCTTGAAGCACTTGATGTCCTCAAACATGTCCAAACAGATCCCAGAGAAACCAAGACTCAGACGGCACGAGATCCTGTCTCTCACTCCGGGATCAGTCCTCAGAGGGTATATAGGACAGAGAGGGACAGAAACACTGTCTCACACAGGGATCAGTCCTCAGAGCGTCGGTAGGACACAGAGGGACAGAAACACCGTCTCACTCAGGGATCAGTCCTCAGAGCGTCGGTAGGACACAGAGGGACAGAAACACCGTCTCACACAGGGATCAGTCCTCAGAGAGTAGATAGGACGGAGAGGGACAGAAACACCGTCTCACTCAGGGATCATTCCAGAGAGGAGGTAGGACAGAGAGGGACAGAAACACCGTCTCACACAGGGATCAGTCCTCGGAGAGTAGATAGGACAGAGAGGGACAGAAACACCGTCTCACACAGGGATCAGTCCTCAGAGAGTAGATAGGACAGAGAGGGACAGAAACACCGTCTCACACAGGGATCAGTCCTCAGAGAGTAGATAGGACAGAGAGGGACAGAAACACCGTCTCACACGTGTACATCTGCACCGGTCCTCAGAGCGTCGGTAGGACACAGAGGGACAGAAACCCCGTCTCACACAGGGATCGGTCCTCAAAGCGTCGGTAGGACACAGAGGGACAGAAACCCCGTCTCACACAGGGATCGGTCCTCAAAGCGTCGGTAGGACACAGAGGGACAGAAACACCGTCTCACACAGGGATCAGTCCTCAGAGCGTCGGTAGGACACAGAGGGACAGAAACACCGTCTCACACAGGGATCAGTCCTCAGAGCGTAGATAGGACGGAGAGGGACAGAAACACCGTCTCACACGTGTACATCTGCACCGGTCCTCAGAGCGTCGGTAGGACACAGAGGGACAGAAACCCCGTCTCACACAGGGATCGGTCCTCAAAGCGTCGGTAGGACATAGAGGGACAGAAACACCGTCTCACACAGGGATCAGTCCTCAGAGCGTCGGTAGGACATAGAGGGACAGAAACACCGTCTCACACAGGGATCAGTCCTCAGAGCGTCGGTAGGACACAGAGGGACAGAAACACCGTCTCATGGCTCCATTCCTGCTCCTGTTGGTCCTCCTGTCTCCAGCAGCTTCTGGTAAACATCAGCTTTTATTGTGAAAGGATTCACAGACATTCTTCTGACCTGTGTTAACGAATTATATTAATTTGTTGTTGTTGTGTTAAAACAATATGAATGGATTTGGTATTAACAGTACTCTGGGGTGTGTATTAGGGGTGGGGGGAAAATCAATACAGCATAGTATTGCAATATTATCCTTGGCAATACTGTATCGATACACAGGAGCCAAGTATGGATCTTTTATTATATTTATTTATATTTATATTTTATTAAATTATCATCCAGGTCCAGACTGGATCATAGCAGATTCACTGGGTCACTTATTCTGACTAATTATCAGATATTTGGTGGTAATATCAGCAGTGTAAGCAGGATTTCTTAGTCATTACTTATTACTGATTTTCAGTAATATGGATATTTATACTTTTTCCCAACTGTATGTATCTAGATCTAGATAATTATATTTTTCAGTTTTTTTAAAACCCATATAAGCATGTATTTATTTTCATTCCTATAACTAATATCTAGACTTTTCCACTGTGTTTCTAATAGTTTCTGTGCTGTATTCTTACTACAGTACTACAGTGTACTGTGGGATGATGATAAAGAAATCTTGAATCTTGAATCTTGAATCTTGAATCTTCAGACCAGGAGACGGTAACGGGGGATCTGGGAGATGATGTCATTCTGCCGTGTCGGGTGGATGTTCCCTCCATCGGCGTCGTAGAGTGGAGCAGACCAGACCTGGAGCAGGAGTACGTCCTCTTATACAGAGACGGACGCCTGGATACAGCCTACCAGCACCCAGAATTTGAGGACAGGGTGGACCTGGTGGACAGAGACCTGAAGGACGGAGACGTGTCTTTAATTCTGAAGAATGTGAGACGCATCGACGCTGGGACATACGAGTGTCGGGCTGTGTCTGGTGGTTCAACACGTGGAAACAGACTCTTCATCCACTCTCAGCCAATCACAACCGTCCGTCTGCAGGTTACAGACCTAAGTGAGTAAGACACTAGCTAAGTGTCCGTCCACGTGTCAATCAAATGATCTGAAGATCGGTAAAATAACCTCCTGTGAATAAATCTGGTGAAAGTGTGTTTCCATCCAACGACTTCAAAGCCGATTAAACCCTGTTACATAATGACATCACACTGTCACGCTGTCTTAGGGTCAGACTGGGACATCGGATTGATTTGAGACATTTTAAGTTGTTTCCATTCATTTACACTGAATCATCTACTGACTCATGTGTTTATTTTCTTCAGGTTCTTCTGTTAGGAACTTGTCTCCTGGAGGCCGACCCCGTGGACTGGTACCAGGTCTTCTGCTTCTTGTAGCTGGTGTCCTGACCTATTAAAGACATAAGGACAAGGGACCAGGACCGCCTGCAGTCTGCTAGGAAGTCAGTCACAGAGCTCTGTACACCGAACTCTATTCTCATGTGTTATCAACACTTCTCTTTCTCTGGGTGGGAGGCCATGTCTAGCTCTTTAGCTCTCTGCTGTTTTTTTCCTCAAACTCTCTATAAATTACACTTTTATCTGGAGCTCTTAGGTCCTCTAGGGTTCCCCATGGTGACATGGTCCCCCCCATGGTGACCTGGTCCCAGAGGAGGGTAACACAGAGAGGGAACCAAACAAACAAAAAGAACGCAACAGAAAGAGTGACGTCCACAGCTTACGAATAACGCATGCAGAAACAGACCCACACAAACACACACACACACAAACAGACACAAGACAGGGGACTAGACAGCTAACAGACGCTAACAGACGCTAACAGAAGCAAACTGATGCTAACAGAAGCTAACAGACGCTAACAGAAGCTAACAGAAGCTAACAGAAGCAAACTGATGCTAACAGATGCTAACAGATGCTAACAGAAGCTAACAGAAGCAAACTGATGCTAACAGATGCTAACAGACGCTAACAGACGCTAACAGAAGCTAACAGAAGCAAACTGATGCTAACAGATGCTAACAGACGCTAACAGAAGCTAACAGACGCTAACAGAAGCAAACTGATGCTAACAGATGCTAACAGACGCTAACAGAAGCTAACAGAAGCAAACTGATGCTAACAGATGCTAACAGAAGCTAACAGACGCCAACAGACGCCAACAGACGCTAACAGACAGAAGCTAAGAGAAGCTAACAGATGTAAGGACTCAAATTCACCGCATACATTTCAAAGCCAGGTGTCCAAAGTCCGTCCTGGGGCTCCATTAATAAATAATAAATAATAAATAATAGCCTACATTATAAATAATAAAGCTGTAGACATGTCCATGTACACAACTCTGCTTATGATTTAAAATCAGCCATGGTTGAACTGAGGAGGGGATGACACTGTGAATATTGTTGTTGTTGTTATTATTATAAAAGCATCTGATGCAGCTCAGAGTCTCTCAGAGGACATAGAGGACGAGTCCTCTCTAAATATCTCAGAGGACATAGAGGACAAGTCCTCTCTAAATATCTCAGAGGACATAGAGGATGAGTCCTCTCTAAATATCTCAGAGGACATAGAGGACGAGTCCTCTCTAAATATCTCAGAGGACATAGAGGACGGGTCCTCTCTAAATATCTCAGAGGACATAGAGGACAAGTCCTCTCTAAATAAGACCTTAAACTGTCTTTATTATCCACATGCTTGCTAAAGGAAGTGTTATGAGAAAATGTTAAAATACAAGTGACTTGAGGCTAAATTAGTTAAATAAATAAAGCTTTTTATATAAAACATGGTGAAAACTTTAATTACTAACTTACAGAACCGCGTACTTATAGTTCTTTGTGTATCAGTCACATACAGAATAAATATTACTGCAAATATAACACACGTGTACTTTTACTAGTCACCAGGAGATGGGGCACTAGTGTAAGGGGAGGGTTCTCATGATCTCAGTATTTCAGCCTTCAGGGTCTCTTGTGAGAAAAATAAATGCTTTTTTAAAATTTGTATCATGTTTTATATATTCATTGTTTGCACTTTTCTTTCTTTTAACATGTTTTTATGTCTTTTTATAGCCAAAGGTTCTTATTATTACTGTTGTTATTGTTATCTTTATATTGTCTTCTATACTGTATTATTCTTGCTGAAACTGATGCTGGAAATTTCAAGTCATCCCGAAAGAATTAATAAAGAGAGTTTGAGTCTAAGTCTCTAAGTCTAAGTCTCTAAGTCTAAGTCTTTAAGTCTCTAAGTCTTTAAGTCTAAGTCTCTAAGTCTCTAAGTCTCTAAGTCTAGGTCTAAGTATAAATCTAAGTCTAAGTCTCTAAGTCTAAGTCTCTAAGTCTCTAAGTCTAAGTATAAATCTAAGTCTAAGTCTCTAAGTCTAAGTCTCTAAGTCTAAGTCTCTAAGTCTAAGTATAAATCTAAGTCTAAGTCTCTAAGTCTCTAAGTCTAGGTCTAAGTCTTTAAGTCTAAGTCTCTAAGTCTAAGTCTCTAAGTCTAAGTCTCGTCTAAGTCCCTAAGTCCCTAAGTCTCTAAGTCTTAGTCTCTAAGTCTAAGTCTAAGTCTCTAAGTCTCTAAGTCTAGGTCTAAGTCTTTAAGTCTAAGTCTTTAAGTCTAAGTCTCTAAGTCTAAGTCTTGTCTAAGTCCCTAAGTCTCTAAGTCTTAGACTCTAAGTCTAAGTCTAAGTCTCTAAGTCTAAGTCTCGTCTAAGTCCCTAAGTCTCTAAGTCTTAGTCTCTAAGTCTAGGTCTAAGTCTCTAAGTCTATGTCTCTAAGTCTAAGTCTCTAAGTCTCTGTCTCTAAATCTAAGTCTAAGTCTCTAAGTATAAGTCTCTAAATCTTAGTCTCTAAGTCTAGGTCTAAGTCTTTAAGTCTAAGTATCTAAGTCTCGTCTAAGTCCCTAAGTCTCTGTCTCTAAGTCTTAGTCTCTAAGTCTCTAAGTCTCCAAGTCTCCAAGTCTAAGTCTAAGTCTAAGTCTAAGTCTAAGTCTCTAAGTCTTAGTCTCTAATTCTCTAAGTCTCCAAGTCTCTAAGTCTAAGTTGTGGGTCGATGGAGCCAGTAGTCGAGCTAGTGAAAAACACTCAGGAAAAGTCAGAGATGTGGTTGGAAAAAAAATCATTTATATTCCCAATTAAGGCCCTTAGGCAACAAGAACCATTAACAAAATTAAAATGAAAGAAAAATAAAATACTTTCACAAAATAAAAGTAATTGCCTTGAGAGTCATAAAGATCACAATACCAAAAACATCCTGTTTCCTGAAGACCAGTCATTTCTGAGGGTATCTGACAACCTTCGTTCTCCTCCTGCTCTCCTCCACAACTAAATCTGCCTAATGAGATAGGCCTGAAGCCCCCCCCCCCGCCTCCTAAAATTGGATCATACCAACTCTACAATAAAGGGGTGGCTCAGGTGACTAGACAGTTTAACATATATATTATTATACAGTATATAACCCTAACCCTGCCTTGGCTCCCGGTGCGTTTTAGAACAGATTTTAAGATTTTATTGTTCCTAAATGTCCGGCCCCGGAGGATTTGTCTGAGATTTTAAGTTTGCGGGAGCAAAACCGGTCGTTGCGTTCTCCAAATCAGCGAGTTTTAGAAGTCCCAAGGTCCAGGTATAAATGGGGGGGCGGGGGAGATCTGCCCCGAGACTCTGGAACAAGTTAACCCCCCCCCCCCCGATATTCACACTATTACAGATGCAGACATTTTTAGGTCCAAACTCAAACCTATCTGTTGAGTCTGGCTTTTCATACATAGCAGTGATGTGACTAACTTAACTTCTTTCTCCTGTTGCTAGGCAACCTTTTCTGATTGGACTGTTGTCTTCGGTCACTCTTTCTATTGGATGATGTGTGTTCTTACTCTTGGTTTCTGCTGTGAAGCCCTTTAGACACCTGCTGGTTGCTGTAAAGTGATACAGAAATACATTTTCAGATCAGTTCAGAAGTGATGCTCCGTGGTGACATCATAGCCGTCGTCCAATCCCTCCTCAGCCTGGGTGGGCGGGGTCGTCACCACGGAGACGGGCTGGTCATTTACTACAGTCAGAGCAGGTTAGAAAGAAAATGTAGATAATTAATCATCTACACTAGAGAGGTAGTACGTTATTGATTGATTGTAAGGTCAGTGAATGATTCAGAGTCTTACCTGTGGTCCTGTCTCGATAGAGAGACACCATGATGAAGGTGGAGATGCAGTACGGACAGAACACCACCAGGTGGACGACTAGTCTCAACACAAGGGGGACGGGGTCTGAGGCCGGTGGTGGAGCTGCAGAGGTTTCAGGGGGCGGAGCTGAGGTTTCAGGCGGGGGAGCTGAGGTTGTGTCGGGGGGCGGCAGAGACCTCGGAGGAGGGTCTGAGGCCAGGGGCTGCTGAGGTTGGAGGGTCTGAGGTCTCTGGTTTCTCTGTAGAGAGAATCAGAGTCAGGTGAATATCTGGATGAATGAACTCCTGAAATCAAGCATCAGCACGTCCACAATGCACCTGAACACACCTCCCTGGAGACCAGCATGCCCAGAATGCACCTGAACACACCTCCCTGGAAGACCAGCACGCCCAGAATGCACCTGAACACACCTCCCTGGAAGACCAGCACGCCAATTGCACCTGAACACACCTCCCTGTAAGACCAGCACGACCAGAATGCACCTGAACACACCTCCCTGTAAGACCAGCATGCCAAATGCACCTGAACACACCACCCTGGAAGACCAGCATGCCCAGAATGCACCTGAACACACCTCCCTGTAAGACCAGCACGCCCAGAATGCACCTGAACACACCCTGTAAGACCAGCACACCCAGAATGCACCTGAACACACCTCTCTGTAAGACCAGCACACCCAGAATGCACCTGAACACACCTCCCTGTAAGACCAGCACGCCCAGAATGCACCTGAACACACCTCCCTGTAAGACCAGCAATGGGCGCAGGTGCATTAACTATTTGAACGACGTAGGCACGGAACAGGAAATTTGACAACTGCGTCGGTCTAAAATCTAAAGTCTTGTTGAGGAAACAAACAGATCTGATCTTACCAGTGACAGTGATGCTGATGCTGGTACTGGTTGCTCCCTCTCTGGACTCACACCAGTACACCCCACTGTCCCACGGGAGCATGTAGCTGATGACACAGGAGGAACCGACAGTTCTTCCCCAGTAAACCCCACACTCCGCTCTGGTTCTAGGTCTGTCTCTGGTTGTGTTCCTCCTCAGAGTCCATCCAGCAGGGCGGCCGTCGTCCTCACAGCTCAGAGAGACAGACTGTCCTCTAGACATCTGAGAGCTGCTGGGACTCACAGTCAGAGAGACTGGAGGGAGAGGGGGGGGGGGGGGTGATGGTTAAAAATGAATTGGTGATATTTTACATTTTGAATTTAACTCAAGAAACTCTTTGAAGTTTCTATATTCTTTTCTTTATATATGTTGGTAGTTCAATCCCTGGCCCTGCACTGCAATCCCATGAAGTGTCCTTGGGCAAGACACTGAACCCAGAGTTGTCTGAAGGTTTTAGGGCAGCCTCGGCCACAGTGTTGTGAATGGTTCCTGTTCTTTGAGTAGTTTTTAAGACTAGTAAAGCTCTTTATAAGAACAGAACATTTACATTTCACTTAACTATTTTAAATAAAACAGCCACAAATCTGATGGTGTTCATAACCGGTTTTATATTCTTCACTGAAGCAAAAGTACTAACACCACACTGTAAAACTTGTGGAATTTCGGGGTCACTGCTTCGGCCACGGTTCGACTACGGAAGAGGATTAGGGCCACATTTGAAAAACACTTTAAGTTTTACAGTTTTACAGTTTTTTGGTGTGAGCCCAATCCTCTTCGGTACACATGTTAGACGCACGCTAAAAACGACTTCCTCTCTACCCCCTTCCCCCCCCCAGTTTGAGTATGTGGAACCTTGTGTACTTTAGTATAAAGTGTAAATTTTGGGCGCTAACTTGATGCCATCTGTGAAAAAGCTGAAGTTAAAGAGAGTACGGCTTCTACAAATGGATAATGATCCTAAACACACCTCAAAATCCACGTTGGATTACATCAAGAGGCGTAAACTGAAGGTTTTGCCATGGCCTTTACAATCTCCTGACCTCAACATAATGTAAAATCTATGATAGACCTTAAAAGAGCAGAAATCTCAAAGAACTGGAAGACTTTTGGAAGGGAGAATGGGCGAAGATACCTCCAACAAGAATTAAAGACTCTTGGCTGGCTACAAGAAGCGTTTTCCAAGCTGGTTTTCTGTTATTTTGAAAGTGTCAGAGTGGACTGACCTGGGCTTGTTGTGCTGCTCAGCAGTGAGATCACAACTGAAGACAATCAACAGCAGCTCAGTTTCAGTTTGGGACACAAGACATTCAGTGAATGACACACAAATAAAAATAAACATGTTAAAAACTGTCTGCAATAGTATTTACACAACCTTTCAAAATAATAGCTTCATAATTTAACGCTTTAGGATCATTTGTAGCCAAACATACAAACTATAGAGGTCTCAGTTCTCTTTTATCTTGTCTTTCTTTTAGCTGATGAAGACAGAGAGGACTCACCGAGCAGCCCCAGTAGAGACGAGTCCTCCATCATAACAGCCGGGGAATGATGTCTACTCTTTGTTCTCTTCATGGTCTCATCAAGTAAGCCCCCCCCCACCCCCTTCTCTTTCCTCTGTGACTGGCAGTGTTGTGGTTTCCTCTAAAGTCTGAAACCGAAGCAGATACATAGGGGCAGACAGACAAAACAACACATACATAAACAAACACACACACACACACACACACACACACAGAAACACACACACACACAGCCCAGATGCCTTAGGTGAAAGGTCTCCTTTTCTGAAGATTCAGTGTTGAACAGCAGCAACATTAGAAGCTGTAAATCTTCCTGTGGATGTCGGTGGTTTGACAGAAAGTGAACAGGGTGCAGGGTGCAGGGAGCAGGGAGCAGGGGTGCAGGGTCCACGGGGCAGGGAGCAGGGGTGCAGGGTGCAAGGTGCAGGGTGCAGGGGTGCAGGGGAGCAGCATGCAGAGGTGTGATATTGTACCTGCGTCTCTGTCTAACCACGGAAATGTGGTCAAAGGATGGTGGAAGAAGCTGTAGCTGCACGCGATCAACAACCAATCAGGTTTGGAGCTTTAGTATGGCCAAAATAAGAATATGTGCCAAACGTCAGGGTTAATGTAACATGAGGTGTTCCTGGTACAAGGGGAGACCAGCTGGACCTGGACCGGTGCTGGAGGGTCCTCAGAACCAGCTGCTCCACGTGTGTCCATGAATACAGATACAAACTCTGAAGTCTGTCACGACAACACCAATGGAAATGATATTATAATATTCTGTCAACAACGTTGATCTAACTACAGGAGGAGAAACCACGCGGCTGTTGCACCACCCAACACAGAGGAAATGGAGGTTAGATCTGCTCATCTGACCAACCTTAGCTGCACCCCCCCCCCCCCCCCGTTGTGTTCAGACTGTGTCTCCACT
>CM057255.1:21718790-21768790 GCA_029931835.1 Etheostoma nigrum | reverse complement strand
TGACTAAAATATGATTCTGATAAATGAATATTTATAAAATAAAATAAAAACGGACGGTCAACCATGTTATGAGTGTTGGTGTTGCATAGTCTGTCCACCAGAGGACGCTCTACAACGTCCCTGTTAGTGATGGCGTTGCATAGTCTGTCCACCAGAGGACACTCTACAACGTCCCTGTTAGTGATGGCGTTGCATAGTCTGTCCACCAGAGGACGCTCTACAACGTCCCTGTTAGTGATGGCGTTACATAGTCTGTCCACCAGAGGACGCTCTACAACGTCCCTGTTAGTGATGGCGTTGCATAGTCTGTCCACCAGAGGACGCTCTACAACGTCCCTGTTAGTGATGGCGTTGCATAGTCTGTCCACCAGAGGACGCTCTACAACGTCCCTGTTAGTGATGGCTTTGCATAGTCTGTCCACCAGAGGACGCTCTACAACGTCCCTGTTAGTGATGGTGTTGCATAGTCTGTCCACCAGAGGACGCTCTACAACGTCCCTGTTAGTGATGGCGTTGCATAGTCTGTCCACCAGAGGACGCTCTACAACGTCCCTGTTAGTGATGGTGTTGCATAGTCTGTCCACCAGAGGACGCTCTACAACGTCCCTGTTAGTGATGGCGTTGCATAGTCTGTCCACCAGAGGACGCTCTACAACGTCCCTGTTAGTGATGGCGTTGCATAGTCTGTCCACCAGAGGACGCTCTACAACGTCCCTGTTAGTGATGGCGTTGCATAGTCTGTCCACCAGAGGACGCTCTACAACGTCCCTGTTAGTGATGGCATTGCATAGTCTGTCCACCAGAGGACGCTCTACAACGTCCCTGTTAGTGATGGCGTTGCATAGTCTGTCCACCAGAGGATGCTCTACAACGTCCCTGTTAGTGATGGCGTTGCATAGTCTGTCCACCAGAGGATGCTCTACAACGTCCCTGTTAGTGATGGGGACGTTGCATAGTCTGTCCACCAGATAATAATACAAATAAAACCCCCAGCTGCAGCAATAAAGTGATGAAAACATTCATGCATCAAGAATTATGATCCAATAATATACTTCATATGGTTCTGCATAATGAATACTATAAGCCTGCACGATTAATCGCTATAAAATCACGATTCACCCTGTTCACGATTACATTTTTAAATAATTAAGACTATTTTAATGACTTTGATCTTCATTTAAACTCACGAGCCTGACTCACGAGCGTGTAATGGCCCAGTGGCCTAATGGATAAGGCATCAGCCTCCGGAGCTGGGGATTGTGGGTTCGAGTCCCATCTGGGTCGCGTTTTGGGGTTGGCAGTTGCTCAGTCCACAGGGAGTTGGGATGGGAACCGGAGGGTCGTCGGTTCGAGTCCTCGTACGGACCAGAGTGTGGATTGGTAGCTGGAGAGATGCCACTCCGCCTCCTGGGACTACAAGGTTCCCCTTGAGCAAGGCACTGCACCCCCCCCCCCCACTCTGACATCCCTCCATTTGAGCATGAAGAGGTCCTGAGCATGTGTGTGTATTTCAGGCCTGTGTGTAGTGATTACTAACAAACAGAGTGTCCACTAGGGATCAATAAACAGTATAAATTATTATAAATAAACTGTATAAAATAGGTGTTACAGCGCTCCCTTCTAAACATTGAGGCCTCTATGTTTACAGGCTTGTGGCGATGAATAATGAATAATAATAATAATAATAATAATAATGTATACTTTATTAATCCCACAAGGGGAAATTACAACTTACACTCTGTTGTTATTACACACATTACACACTGGCCTGACTTACACACACATGCTCAGGTCCTATACATGCACTAATGGGGAGATGTGCTATCCAGTGGGAAATGCAAAGTAATTATTTAAAGATAATCATGTGAACACTGTGATTTTCTGGATTTTTGTTTTAGATTCTGTCTCTCACAGCTGAAGTGTACCAATGATCAATATTACAGACCTCTGCATGCTTTGGAAGTAGAAAAACCTGCAGAATCAGCAGTATATGTAATACTTGTTCTCCCCACTGTAGGCACCCAAAAAAACCTGTTTTGTACTGCCAATTGTTTTGTGTTTTAGTGTTTTAGTGTTTCATGTGTGCACCAAACATTACAAAATCGTGGTATCAATTCTAAGCTAAATAAATCATGATTTCTATTTCCCCCCGAGGCCTAACGAGTACTTTTACTTTTGGTACTTTAACCCTCGTGTTGTCGTCCCGTCAAAATAGCAAGTCACCACTTTTGTTGTCGGTTTTCGTCAATGTTTTTAACTTTTTCTTACGTTTTTGTCCCTTTTTTCAAAGTTTGTCACTTTTTTTTACATTTAACACTACGTAACACTAACTTATTAACTTTAGTTTTACAGTTATCTTTGGAATTTATGGTCAATAAACCTCATTTATAGGAAATTCTACCTAATGTTTGAGTTAGAAAAGCAGAAATTAGGAATTATTGAGACTAAAATTAAAGGAATGGATGTTGATGATAATCACAGACTGGAATATGTCAACTTTTACTCAATACTATTTCAAAAACACTTCCATTTGTTTTACAATGCTATAAAATTGAATAAGACGCCCCAAAATGCATGAAAGTAGAGATTTGTACTTGGCAAAGAGCGTTGGGTGGAATCAATCATGTTATTTTGGGGAATTAAAAAGAACATTGATATTGGGTACGTGTGTGTGTGTGTGTGTGTGTGTGTGTGTGTGTGTGTGTGATGTGTGTGTGTGTGTGTGTGTGTGTGTGTGTGTGTGTGTGTGTGTGTGTGTGTGTGTGTGTGTGTGTGTGTGTGTGTGTGTGTGTGTGTGTGTGTGTGTGTGTGTGTGTGTGTGTGTGTGTGTGTGTGTGTGTGTGTGTGTGTGTGTGTGTGTGTGTGTGTGTGTGACTTAAACAGGCGGCGAGACATTGGCGTCATTATAAATGCCGATACCGATAGTTCGGGAATGCCGATATCATTTCAATCTCAAATGCACCTCGACTAAAAAGATGGTTGTTATAAAAAAGAAAAGAAAGAAAATGCACTCTGTAGTTTGGCAAATGCTAACCTAATGTTCTTCTTCTATGGTGTTCGTACCCTAATGGTTATATGCGCCATGTATAATGTATAGACATCATAATACTACACTTTATATCAGAGTACTTGTATCAGATTATCCAGGTGTACTCAATGGCCTCTGAGTGTAATGTCACATTTAAAATATAAAAAATACAGTAACCCCCCCCCCCCCCCCCCCACACACACACACACACACACACACACACACACACACACACACACACACCCAAAAAATCATGTTTCTTAAGAGGATGGTGACGCACATGAGCATAGACTCAGGTTGTGTGTGTGTGTGTGTGTCACACAGCATGACATCATCCCACCGATTTAAGCTTTTTGACTTGAAAGCAGAGAAAATGGCTTACACACACACTCACACACACACTCACACACTCACACACACACACACACACACACACTCACACACTCACACACACACACACACACACACACACACACACACACACACACACACACACACACTCACTATCCTTTAAGAGGTGCTGATGTCAGAACTCTGCTCATCTTTGTCCTCAGGATTACTGAAGCAGACCTGACTCGTGTGTGTGTGTGTGTGTGTGTGTGTGTGTGTGTGTGTGTGTGTGTGTGTGTGTGTGTGTGTGTGTGTGTGTGTGTGTGTGTGTGTGTGTGTGTGTGTGTACATCCAGCTTAATGTATTATCCCTATCGTCTCTGACACATTTTACCCAGAGACTCTCTCTCTCCCTGTCTGCGTCTATGTCTCTCGTTGTCACCATGACTCTGTGAAACAAACTGCTGACAGTGTGTGTGTGTGTGTGTGTGGTGAGACGCATTGTGTGTGTGTGTGTGCATGTGTGGTGAGACGTGTGTTTGTGTGTGTGTGTGAGACGCACTGTGTGTGTGTGTGTGTTTGTGCGTGCGTGTGTGTGTGTGAGACGCACTGTGTGTGTGTGTGTGAGACACTGTGTGTGTGTGTGTGTGTGTGAGACACTGTGTGTGTGTGTGAGACACTGTGTGTGTGTGTGTGTGTGTGTGTGTGAGACACTGTGTGTGTTTGTGTGAGACACACCGTGTGTGTGTGTGTGTGTGTGTGTGTGAGACACACCGTGTGTGTGTGTGTGCGTGTGTGTGTGAGACACACCGTGTGTGTGTGAGACACTGTGTGTGTGTGTGTGTGTGTGAGACACACTGTGTGTGTGTGAGACACTGTGTGTGTGTGTGTGTGTGTGTGTGTGTGTGAGACACACTGTGTGTGTGTGTGAGACACTGTGTGTGTGTGTGTGTGTGTGTGTGTGTGAGACACTGTGTGTGTGTGTGAGACACTGTGTGTGTGTGTGTGAGACACTGTGTGTGTGTGTGTGTGTGTGTGAGACACTGTGTGTGTGTGTGAGACACTGTGTGTGTGTGTGAGACACTGTGTGTGTGTGTGTGTGTGAGACACTGTGTGTGTGTGTGTGTGAGACACTGTGTGTGTGTGTGAGACACTGTGTGTGTGTGTGTGTGTGTGTGTGTGTGTGTGTGTTCTTTAATGTCCCTGTTACATACACACTCCACTCTGCCGAGCTGAGTTGAGGATGAGGAACAGAAGTCTGACGGACATCCCTCACCTCCCGCTCGCTTCAGGAAACCACTAAATCTACGTCACATCTCCGTCTCCGAGCTCGGGTGGAGGCTGCACGGTAACGCTCAGCATCACCGGGAAAGAGCTCCTAAAAGACATCACTGGTCTCCATGGAAACCAACCACAATACATTGTCCATTTCCTACACTGTCAATGTGTTTTCTTTTGGATCTGTCAACAGGACACTCAGGTTCAGCTTTTACTGCCCTTCATCTGTTACACCCTGACACACACACACACACACACAGTGCATCTCACACACACACACACACACACACACACACACACACACACACACACACACAGCCCTGGGCAGCGTCCAGGTGGACCGCCAAGCTGCTGGCATGACACACATACACTCATTTTCTACTTGGATAAGCCCAGCATGGAAACACTACCACACACATACACTTATTAGTACACACACATTTGCGACGCCACACACACACACACACACACACACACACTGTGTCTCAGTGTGTCTGTAACAGTCTGACAGTGAAAAACCTGCAGAGAGAGAGAGAAGAGAGTATTTCAGTTTCTACATCCTCTGATCAGTGTTATCCATTATGGTCAATACAAAGCTCACAGACATACATGAGTGTGTGTGTGTGTGTGTGTGTGTGTGTGTGTGTGATTTGTTTGTGCCAGCTGCATCCGTCCGATAACTCTTCTCAGTAGAAGAGGGTGTATTGGAAACAACAATTTCAGCAGTACATTGCCGTCTGTCCTTGGTGGACTCAAAGTCCCCTTTAAACCCCTTTTTCACACATGTGGAGTCAAAGAAGAAGTTTCCATTGTATGCAAACGTCCTCTGATGTAAACAACAAATGGCAAATCGTTTTTTTTATTCCACTAGTAGTATAAATTCGTTAGTGTCTCCAGAGGGAGCTGATGAATGTCCTCAAGTGATGTCACTTGAGTCAGCGTTGGTCGGGGTTAAGGACTACAACAATTCTCTTCATTGGCTCCCGGTACACTTTAGAATTGAGTATAAAATGTTATTGTTTGTTTTTAAAGCTCTTAATGGCCTTGCCCCATCTTACATTTCAGACATGCTGACCATTCGTAGTTATGGTAGGACGTTGAGGTTCATCTAATCAACTTATGTTGGAAGTGCCCAGGTCAGGACTGAAACCCTGGGGGGACCTAAGCTACCCAGGTCAGGACTGAAACCCTGGGGGGACCTAAGCTACCCAGGTCAGGACTGAAACCCTGGGGGGACCTGAGCTACCCAGGTCAGGACTGAAACCCTGGGGGGACCTAAGCTACCCAGGTCAGGACTGAAACCCTGGGGGGACCTAAGCTACCCAGGTCAGGACTGAAACCCTGGGGGGACCTAAGCTACCCAGGTCAGGACTGAAACCCTGGGGGGACCTAAGCTACCCAGGTCAGGACTGAAACCCTGGGGGGACCTAAGCTACCCAGGTCAGGACTGAAACCCTGGGGGGACCTAAGCTACCCAGGTCAGGACTGAAACCCTGGGGGGACCTAAGCTCTGGAGTAAGCTCCCCAGTGAGATGCGTATCGTTACTGACCTGGGCCTTTTCAAATCAAGACTTAAGACACATCTCTTTAAAGTGGCGTTCGGTACCTAGTAATGTGATGGCACATTTATATTTATATTTATATTGATTTTATTGATTTTACTTTTTTTCTCATGCATTATTGTATCTTTGCTAGTGGTGTGTTGTTGTTTTTAAATTCTGTGGTTTTTATCTGTTGTGAAGCACTTTGGTTCACCTATTGGTTGATGTAAGGTGCTATATAAATAAAATACATTTACATTTACATTTAACTAAGCGTCATGTAACTATTTAACTAAGTGGACCGGTGGAGGCGAACAGACTTTCTTTAAATGTCTATGGGAACAGATCGTGTTGTGTCGTAAATCCGCGTTCATCATGACATCATCATGACATCATCATGACATCATCTTGCACATGCGCAGGACGGATCGTGTACCGACAGTAAAGCCATCACCAAAATAACTCAACGCGCCGCGGTTAGCTCGGCATGCGCTGCGTGCTCCGATGCTGGTGCAACGTGACTAAATGTCTGGAACAACCAAACCTCAGAACAATAGTTCCTCTATACAAGCCCACATAAACAGGTCAGCTCGCACACACACACACACACACACACACACACACACACACACACACACACATACACACACACATATACACACACACACACTCAAAGTGTTCCTGGTAGGGTCTCCCATGGCAAAGTGGTCTCAGGTGAGGGCATCTGGTGAGGATGCCTCCTGGGCTCCTCCCTAGGGAGGTGTTCCAGGCGTGTCCAGCTGGGAGGAGGCCTCGGGGAAGACCCAGGACTAGGTGGAGGGACGTCCAGCTGGGAGGAGGCCTCGGGGAAGACCCAGGACTAGGTGGAGGGACGTCCAGCTGGGAGGAGACCTCGGGGAAGACCCAGGACTAGGTGGAGGGACGTCCAGCTGGGAGGAGGCCTCGGGGAAGACCCAGGACTAGGTGGAGGGACGTCCAGCTGGGAGGAGACCTCGGGGAAGACCCAGGACTAGGTGGAGGGACGTCCAGCTGGGAGGAGGCCTCGGGGAAGACCCAGGACTAGGTGGAGAGATTATATCTCCAACCTGGCCTGGGAACGCCTCGGGATCCCCCAGTCGGAGCTGGTTGATGTGACTCGGGAAAGGGAAGTTTGGGGTCCCCTACTGGAGCTGCTGCCCCCGAGACCCGATACCGGATGAAGATGGATGGATGGATACATTCAAACATGGTTACTTATAAAATTAAACTATTCTTTTATGGAATTTAAACTATGCAACAGCTGGTCTAGACCTCACTCTCTAATTTACAGAGACCCAACAAAAGTGTTTTTTTGTGAAAGTGTTGATAGTGACTGTTTTATTATTATTACTTTGCACCATGTGTGCAGTCTGTGGAGATGGTAGCTGAGCATTTCCCTGCACAGTAAAGGTCTGAGTCTTGGAGCCAGAGGCAGACAAAGGGCAGCGTGGGTATTTTAATCCCTGTGAGCGAGGCCTCAGGATTAGGATTAGTGCAGTTTGTGTGAGTTTATGGTGCTCCGTCCTCTCTTCTTCAGATTCCCGTCACGTTGTCTGTATTCAGCTGTAACATTGATTTTCTTTTTCTAAGAGTAGTAGAGCCTGACCGAGGATTTTTAAGGCCAATACCGATACAAATATATGATTATTTAAAAATATGATGTATCGGCCGATATGTATTTAAAAAAAGAAATCCAGAAACGCGTTACAAAACATACACAGATGTCCCTAACAGGAGTTATTTGTAGTTATTTATGAATTCTCAATAAAATAATATGATAATAATTTGTTTTATTGTCACAAAAGAACATCAAAATATATTAAAGTTCTGATAAATAAAATGTATAAAAATACAAACTTAAGATATGAAACTTAAAGTGCTTTGAACAAAAACACATTAACAAAAAAAAACGGACGTTGTAGAGCGTCCTCTGGTGGACAGACTATGCAACGCCATCACTAACAGGGACGTTGTAGAGCGTCCTCTGGTGGACAGACTATGCAACGCCATCACTAACAGGGACGTTGTAGAGCGTCCTCTGGTGGACAGACTATGCAACGCCATCACTAACAGGGACGTTGTAGAGCGTCCTCTGGTGGACAGACTATGCAACGCCATCACTAACAGGGACGTTGTAGAGCGTCCTCTGGTGGACAGACTATGCAACGCCATCACTAACAGGGACGTTGTAGAGCGTCCTCTGGTGGACAGACTATGCAACGCCATCACTAACAGGGACGTTGTAGAGCGTCCTCTGGTGGACAGACTATGCAACACCATCACTCATAACATGTTTGATGGTTTTCATCATATTTTTGGTAAGATTTGGTGGCATCACAAATGTCTTGAAGATTTAGAAATTTAAGGTGGTGAAGCCTGCGGAAACCCTGTCTCATTGTACCAGACTACAGCTGACGTTCAGGTTAGACCTAGCCTTCGGGGAATGAATGGAAGTTATTTATGTGTGTGTGTGTGTGTGTGTGTGTGTGTGTGTGTGTGTCCATTAGGAATCAAGGTCAGTCACTCAGCAGTCCATTAAGACCATAGATTCACTTTTCTCTCTCTCGCTCTGTCTTTTGTCGAGTTTGTTTCTAGGTCTCTCTGTCTGTCTCACTCTCCCTCAGGCTTTATCAATCACTGTCTGTGTGTCTGTCAATCTGTCTGTCTGTCCGTCTGCCTGCCCCAGTGCATTATGGGTAGTTCTCAGCAGGATTCTGGATCTCTAATGTGTCTAAGATTTGTATTTTTCTTCTGAGTGATGTCTTGGTGAATGCTGTTATGTTGAGTGGCCAGCAGGGGGAGTGAGAGGACAAACTGTGCGTGTGTGTGTGTGTGTGTGTGCTGTGTGTGTGTGTGTGTGTGCTGTGTGTGTGTGTGTGTGTTAGTATGTGTGGTATGGAGAATCAGATTATACACACACTCAAGCAAACACACACATACCAATGAAGTGTCCAATCGTGTTACAGAGCTGCAGAAGGATGAGAGCGATATGCAAATCAGCCTACGCTTGTCATTTTTAGCAGCAACACACACTCTCTCTCTCTCTCTCTCTCTCTCGCTCTCTCTCTCGCTGTCAGTGAATGTGACTCGACCATCTGCCCGACTGTCAGCTCTGTCAGCGTGCAGCATCGTGGGGCGTTGAAGCCCTCCGGGATGCTTGACAGGTGAGGGGAGGTGGAGTCACGACTAAATTTGGTGACTCCGCCCTCGCTCGTCTATTTTTATCCCACGGATTAAATTAGGGCTGCAACTAACAACTTGTTTGGTCTCTAAAATTTCAGAAAATGGTGGAAAATGTGGATCAGTGTTCCCAAAAAGCCCAAAACGACGTCCTCAAATGTCTCGTTTTGTCCACAACTAAAAGACATTCACTCTCCTGTCACAGAGGAGAGAAGACACTAGAAGATATTCACATTTAACACGCTGGAATCAGAGAATTTCTACTAGATTAAATCATGATTTTCGCACTCAGGATATGCTGTATATACAGTGGGTAATATAGTATATATTACCCAATATAGTATATATTACAATATATTATATATTTTATTAATATATTATATATATACTATATTACCCACTGTATATACAGCATATCCTGAGTATATATATATAGTATATACAGGTAAAAATGTGTATTAATGTGCTTAAAGAAGTCAAGAAAAGATGGAAAAATCTCCAAAAGGCCTCAAATGACAGATTAGACATTCGTATAATATGTCACAAAAAGTTAGATTTCATTTCCATTGTTTACACTTTCAAAATAAAAGAAAACAAACAAAATGGCGTCTGCAGAAGTTTGGACCCCCTGCAGAGTTAATACCTTGTACCCCCCCCCCCATTTGGAAAGCTGAGACCTGACAGTATCATGGATTACTCTCAATATAGATATAAAAATGCCCCAAAATGTGTATATACATATATATATATATATATATATATATATATATATATATATTAAGATAATTTTTTGGGGCATTTTTGGCTCTTATTTTGATAGGACAGCTGAAGACATGAAATATAAATATTGTATTGATATCGTGATATGAGACTAGATATCTTAATATCTTAATATTATGGCATAAGTGTTGTCTTTTCCTGGTTTTAAAGGTTAAATTACAGTAAAGTGATGTAATTTTGTGAACTTACCAGACTTATACTGTAGCTGTTCTATTATTTACCTTTACCTTAGTCATTATATCCACATTACTGATGATTATTTATCAAAAATCTCATTGTGTGAATATTTTGTGAAAGCACCGATAGTCAACTCTACGATATCGTTGCGGTATCGATATCGAGGTATTTGGTCAAAAATATCATGATATTTGATTTTCTCCACATCCAGCCCTTCATGCAGCCAAGGGCAGCAGGTCGGAGTAAACCTCTATACACGGGCGCCCCTCTACCAGCTGGGCTACCCGGGCGCCTGTTATAATATTTTTTGGCAATTTTTGAACCCATTTAAATTCATCTTGATGGGTTCTTGCAAACGAGTCTGCAGCTATTTTCTAATTCGTAATGATAACTCTTCTCACATGTTGTTGTCGTCTTTCTCTGTTTTATATCGTGGTGGTTGTTTCTTTCAGATTGTTTTTTGGGCATTTTTAGGCTTTTATTTATATCTGAGAGCTGAAGACATGAAAGAGGAGAAAGAGGGGAAATGACAACAGAGATTACTCAGCTGTTAGAAACACACACAACACAAGGCAGCTGATTCTCACTCACTTCCCACAGCTGCAATTAGGTTTCTGGCTGTAAACTGGTTACACACACACACACACACACACATACACACACACACATGCACACACACACACTTAAACGCACATACACACACACACACACACACACACACACACATGCACACACACACACTTAAACGCACATACACACACACACACACACACTTAAACGCACATACACAAACACACGCACACACACATATATGAACATACACACACATATATATGCACATACACACACATGCACATACACTTACACGCACACACACACATGCACATACAGACACACTTACACTTACATACACACACACACATACTTACACACACATACAAACACGCACATACTTACACACACATACAAACACGCACATAGACAAACACGCACACACACATGCACATACACAAACACACACACACACACACACACACGCACATACACACACACACACACACATACCTAAAGGTGAGATTAAACGTGTCCATGACATCAGACAGGAAACGGTAAATCCCTTTGACCTTTGACCTGACGGAGACATGGTGATTGACACCTGGTCCGCAGGGTGTACAGTGACGGTCATGTTTGGTGTGTGTGTGTGTGTGTGTGTGTGTGTGTGTGTGTGTGTGTTGACCTCTGACCCCTGTCAGCTCTCGTATCCCATGATGCCTCGCTGCCTGACAGATGGAAAGATGCTGACGGAAAATTGCCACACACACACGAACACACATACATACATATATATATATATATATATATGTATGTATATATGTGTATATTATCCAAGTCCCGCCGTCACACCTGCATGACCAATCGAAAGTCAGTCAATCACAGTTGTCAATCATGACGTTTCAACTCGATTTTCTTGCATCAAATAACCAATAATGACCGAACTTATCAGAAGAGTGAACACTAGAAACCATCTTTGGGAAACATGTATTTGAAGTGTAGGCCTGCTTTGAATTTTTTAGTTTTGCCCATGTTCTGTGAAATGAAGTTGTGGCAATTGACAGCAAGTCCTTAATGGTTCGTAGATTTATCTTCTCTGATTATGAGAATTATTGGTTTAATTAGACTGTAAATTGGCCGCTTGCCGAGAGGCGTCTTGCACAGAAATATCGCTGTCTGATCTCAGTGTCACACACTTTTTAATGGACTTAATGAACTGCCAAAGTTCACAGAGTAGGATGCAAGATTTAGTCTGATTATAATCGCCTTTACAGAGTTCACGTTATAAGAATTAATAATTAATACGTTTCCTTAACAGAGT
This sequence comes from Etheostoma nigrum, assembly GCA_029931835.1. Taxonomy (NCBI): domain Eukaryota; kingdom Metazoa; phylum Chordata; class Actinopteri; order Perciformes; family Percidae; genus Etheostoma; species Etheostoma nigrum. The sequence goes on along the minus strand of CM057255.1, from coordinate 21,756,586 downwards.
TGTCATTTTTGCAATATCTACAATCACAGAAATCCTGTGGTTCGCCTGTTTGCTTTCAGACTAGAGCCCGACCGATCTGAATATTTGGTTATTTAAAAATCCGACATGCCGATATATATTAAAAAAACAAAAACAAAATCAGTGTTGCCAACAGGGACGTTGTAGAGCGTCCTCTGGTGGACAGACTATGCAACGCCATCACTAACAGGGACGTTGTAGAGCGTCCTCTGGTGGACAGACTATGCAACGCCATCACTAACAGGGACGTTGTAGAGCGTCCTCTGGTGGACAGACTATGCAACACCATCACTAACAGGGATGCTGTAGAGCGTCCTCTGGTGGACAGACTATGCAACACCATCACTAACAGGGACGCTGTAGAGCGTCCTCTGGTGGACAGACTATGCAACGGCATCACTAACGTGGACGTTGTAGAGCGTCCTCTGGTGGACAGTCTATGCAACGCCATCACTAACAGGGACATTGTAGAGCGTCCCCTGGTGGACAGACTATGCAACGCCATCACTAACAGGGACGTTGTAGAGCGTCCTCTGGTGGACAGACTATGCAACACCAACACTCATAACATGGTTGACCGTCCGTTTTTATTTTTTAAATATTCAATTATCAGAATTCTTTCATATATATATATATATATATATATATGGGGACATCCCCTAATATCGTTCGTCCAATAATATCGGCCCGCTGATATATCGGTCAGACTATATTTCAGACCACAACCAAACAGCTTCTACTCCGGACCAGATCAGACACAATACATGGACCAGACACACCGGATCCAAACAGGTTCTACTCCGGACCAGATCAGACACAATACATGGACCAGACACACCGGATCCAAACAGCTTCTACTCCGGACCAGATCAGACACAATACATGGACCAGACACACCGGATCCAAACAGGTTCTACTCCGGACCAGATCAGACACAATACATGGACCAGACACACCAGATCCAAACAGGTTCTACTCCGGACCAGATCAGACACAATACATGGACCAGACACACCGGATCCAAACAGCTTCTACTCCGGACCAGATCAGACACAATACATGGACCAGACACACCGGATCCAAACAGGTTCTACTCCGGACCAGATCAGACACAATACATGGACCAGACACACCAGATCCAAACAGGTTCGATGTAAAAGCATCCTTAGAGTCGCTGATATTTTTAAAAAGATAGTGTATTTTTTCTGTTCCAAAACACCAACAGATTGACTCTGTTTTTATCTTTCTGGTTTCTTTGATTATATTTGGGATGAAACATTGAGTGACCTGGTTCTTCGTCCTCTTGTGTGCATGATTATAATGTCCTGATCACAGTCTGCTCTCCACAGACGATCTGGTTCTCATTTCCTCTGCCAACATGCCGCATTTGGGACCTTCCTGGATGAGCTGCCATCCTCATAAGCCTCAGTTGGGCAGCCTGCATGACTGAGGAAGAAAGGGGGGACGCACAGTATGCAATGTGGAAGAGCATAGATTATAGCAACCAATCAACAAGCCCTTTAAATGAAACAACAAAGTTAGTCCATGACCTCCGCAGCAGACATCCAAGGCCGCGGTTACACTTTTCAATGTTTGTGATCAAATTCTCATACATGATGAGGCGATTGCTGACTCCCCACTTTTAATCATTTCAAGTCAATTAATTGGACGCGATTGTTAATCTTTGGGTGGTGCACTTAGCCTTACGGTGGCCTGGAGATTATTGCATCACATGGGGCTGACTTGTAGCTCGTCTCTGCCTCATTAACAGATCCACACGGGGCCCAGATGGAGCCAGATTGCTGTGCCAGCCTATCTCTAGCCCATGTGGGTCGGGCATGGACGTGTTGATGGTCAGCAGTTAACTAGGCTCAGCTGGCTAGCAAAACAGTCTCTGTGTGTGCTGTGTGTGCTGTCTGAGGGCGGTTCCCCACCTATAGATCGCTTGCTTTGGTCTGAGTCAGTTGATGAGTTTCTTTGCATGCGGAGGAACATCCAAGTGAACCAAAATGTGTGCTACAAAACACTCCTCCTGGGTCACAAATGGAGAAAAAATTGACATTTTTGTCCCTTTTTCAGACTTTTTTGTTTGGTTTTCACTAACACCACCTTACTGCCACTAGTTTTACACTACTTTACACTACTTTACATTACTTTACACTACTTTACATTACTTTACACTACTTTACATTACTTTACACTACTTTACACTACTTTACACTACGATGTTCATCTGCCCAAACAAACGGCACCCAGCGGGTAAATGCTCCTTATAGCCTCATCTGCTTGTCTCCTTATAGCCTCATTTTCTTGTCTCCTTATAGCCTCTGCTTGTCTCCTTATAGCCTCATCTGCTTGTCTCCTTATAGCCTCATTTTCTTGTCTCCTTAGAGCGTCATCTGCTTGTCTCCTTATAGCCTCCTCTGCTTGTCTCCTTATAGCCTCCTCTGCTTGTCTCCTTATAGCCTCATTTTCTTGTCTCCTTATAGCCTCATTTTCTTGTCTCCTTATAGCCTCATTTTCTTGTCTCCTTATAGCCTCATTTTCATGTCTCCTTATAGCCTCTGCTTGTCTCCTTAAAGCGTCATCTGCTTGTCTTCTTATAGCCTCATCTGCTTGTCTCCTTATAGCCTCATCTCCTTGTCTCCTTATAACCTCATCTCCTTGTCTCCTTAAAGCGTCATCTGCTTGTCTCCTTATAGCCTCATTTTCTTGTCTCCTTATAGCCTCATTTTCTTGTCTCCTTATAGCCTCATTTTCTTGTCTCCTTATAGCCTCATTTTCATGTCTCCTTATAGCCTCTGCTTGTCTCCTTAAAGCGTCATCTGCTTGTCTCCTTATAGCCTCATCTGCTTGTCTCCTTATAGCCTCCTCTGCTTGTCTCCTTATAGCCTCATTTTCTTGTCTCCTTATAGCCTCATTTTCTTGTCTCCTTATAGCCTCATTTTCTTGTCTCCTTATAGCCTCATTTTCATGTCTCCTTATAGCCTCTGCTTGTCTCCTTAAAGCGTCATCTGCTTGTCTTCTTATAGCCTCATCTGCTTGTCTCCTTATAGCCTCATCTCCTTGTCTCCTTATAACCTCATCTCCTTGTCTCCTTAAAGCGTCATCTGCTTGTCTCCTTATAGTGTCATCTGCTTGTCTCCTTAAAGCGTCATCTGCTTGTCTCCTTATAGCTTCATCTGCTTGTCTCCTTATAGCCTCTGCTTGTCTCCTTAAAGCGTCCTCTGCTTGTCTCCTTATAGCCTCATTTTCTTGTCTCCTTATAGCCTCATTTTCCTGTCTCCTTATAGCCTCTGCTTGTCTCCTTATAGCCTCATCTGCTTGTCTCCTTAGAGCCTCATCTGCTTGTCTCCTTATAGCCTCATTTTCTTGTCTCCTTATAGCCTCATCTGCTTGTCTCCTTAGAGCCTCATCTGCTTGTCTCCTTATAGCCTCATTTTCTTGTCTCCTTATAGCCTCTACTTGTCTCCTTATAGCCTCTGCTTGTCTCCTTATAGCCTCATTTTCTTGTCTCCTTATAGCCTCTGCTTGTCTCCTTATAGCCTCATTTTCTTGTCTCCTTATAGCCTCTGCTTGTCTCCTTATAGCCTCTGCTTGTCTCCTTAAAGCGTTATCTGCTTGTCTCCTTATAGCCTCATCTGCTTGTCTCCTTATAGCCTCATTTTCTTGTCTCCTTATAGCCTCTGCTTGTCTCCTTAGAGCCTCATCTGCTTGTCTCCTTATAGCCTCATTTTCTTGTCTCCTTATAGCCTCTACTTGTCTCCTTATAGCCTCTGCTTGTCTCCTTATAGCCTCATTTTCTTGTCTCCTTATAGCCTCTGCTTGTCTCCTTAAAGCCTCATTTTCTTGTCTCCTTATAGCCTCTGCTTGTCTCCTTATAGCCTCTACTTGTCTCCTTATAGCCTCTGCTTGTCTCCTTATAGCCTCATTTTCTTGTCTCCTTATAGCCTCTGCTTGTCTCCTTAAAGCCTCATTTTCTTGTCTCCTTATAGCCTCATTTTCTTGTCTCCTTATAGCCTCTGCTTGTCTCCTTAAAGCCTCATTTTCTTGTCTCCTTATAGCCTCTGCTTGTCTCCTTAAAGCCTCATTTTCTTGTCTCCTTATAGCCTCTGCTTGTCTCCTTAAAGCCTCATTTTCTTGTCTCCTTATAGCCTCTGCTTGTCTCCTTAAAGGGTCATCTGCTTGTCTCCTCTGCTAGTATCCTCTTTCACCTTTCTTTCATCCTCTTCTCCTCCTTTTTCTCCTTTCCCAGTTTCCTGTCCTCTTCTTCCTCTTTATTTTCCTTACTTTCCTCCATTTCCTTCTCTTCTCTCCTCCTTGTTTTTCTCTTTTCTTCACATTTACTTTTATCATCCTCTCCTTGTTCCCTCCGCTCTACCTCCTCTTTCTTTTCCTCCCTCTTCTCTTCCTCCTCTTGTACTTGTTTCCTCTCCTAGTTTCCTAGTTTGTCTCTTTTTCCTCTTTATTTTCCTCCCTCTTCTTCTCTTCTCCTAGTTTCCTTTCCTCACATTTCCTTTCATCATCCTCTCCTAGTTCCCTCTCCTCTCCCTTTCTTCTCTTTTCCTAGCCTCCTCTCCTTTCATCATCCTTTCCTTGTTCCCTCCGCTCTGCCTCCTCTTTCTTTTCCTCCCTCTCCTCTTCCTCCTCTTCTCCTTGTTTCCTCTCCTCATCCAGTGTTCAATTACAGACCACTCTGGAATTCTCACACACACACACACACACACACACACACACACACACACACACACACACACACACACACACACACACACATGCGCCCCTCCCCCTCACTGGAATGAAGTATGTGTGAAGAGGAGGAGGTGGAGGAAGGTATGAACGGAAACACACACAAGGATAGAGAGAGGAAGGTAATAATGAAGGAAGGAAGGAAAAAAGGAAGCATTGAAACAAAGGAAGGAAGGAAAAATAACAGACGAGAGGATGCAACAGAGGATGGAAGCAGCCTCCTCTCCCTGCTGACTCTTCAAGTGCACATTTACAGTGTGCACACACACATTCACACACAATGGAGTGCTGAGATGGAGGAGTGGTGTTTTAGAATGTGTGTGTGTGTGTGTGTGTGTGTGAGAGCTGCAAGCCCTGTGATTGGCCGAGCCCGGCTAGATGCACCAACAGCCGAAAGAAGGCAGGAACAGAGGAGGAGAGGGAGGCTGCAGATAGAGCAGAGAATACAAAGAGCATGTGAGTGACTGTGTGTGTGTGTGTGTGTGTGCTCTACAAGCTAGCTACTGTGTTTTTGCGTGCATGTGTGTGTGTGTGTGCTCTACAAGCTAGCCACTGTGTTTTTGCGTGCATGTGTGTGTGTGTGTGTGTGTGTGTGTGTGTGGGACATACAGAGGTGTGTGTATGTGTGCAGAAGCGAGGAGGAAACCTGATCTCCCCCTCACTCACTCTCTCTCTCTCTCTCTTTCTCTCTGTGGAATACTGCTTTCCGTTAGCTCCCGTCGTTATTGCTGTAAGCTTATAGACTAGCCTAGCCTGGCCCAGGTTGGCCCAGTTTGAACCTGCTGCTGGTGTTAGTGGTGATGGAGCGGTTCCTGGCCCTGCTGCGCCTGCTGGGCAGGAGGAGGCGAGGGAGGAGGTACCGGGCGGATGACGATTACCAGGAAGGCTACGAAGACGTTTACTACTACACCAGCAAGTACAACACACACCTACTGAGTGAGTGAGTCCCAGAGAGAGAGAGAGAGGCTTTGTTCTATTGTGTTGCTGTGAGAGAGTGAGCAAGGAGCTAATTGACAGATTATGAAGTAGCTCTGTGTGTGTGTGTGTGTCTGTGTGTGTGTGTGTGTGTGTGTGTGTGTGTGTGTGTGTAAGTAATGTCTTGTATTATAGATGAAGGTTGGTAGTGAAGCGCTGCTCGGTTACAGACACACACACACACACACACACACACACACACACACACGCACACACACTCAGGTATCCAGGTGACAGGGCGGCCAGGTGGTGAGTGGGTAATAACAAGGGAGGAAGTGTTGATTGTGGAAAGGAATGTGGACAATGTGGGAAAGAGACACACACACACACACACACACACACACACACACACACAACACACACAACACAAGCACATCACAAACCAAATTTCACAGCTTTTTTGGTAACATATAGACATTTAATTCTTATTTTCTTGAAGTTTTCTAACTCAAGTTTAACTTGCTGTGTTGTTGCTTTCTGGTTCATACATTTGTCCCTTAATTTATTCCTTCAGTTCTGTCACAGTTTTATGGTTTTTGATTATTCTGCTTCCAATCATTTGCTCTAGTGTTTGTTTCTAGGTTCTTGTTCCAGGTTCTAGGGGTTGAGGCTTCATTTCTTACTCAAAATGTGTACTGAAGTACCGAACGTAGGCAGCAAAGTGGGATTGTTATGTGCACTGCATTTATTAGAGTCAGTAGTCAGCAGAACATTTCACACGGAGAGGCTAAAAATATTCCTCACAAGTTTGTATCTTTTAAAACAAGTGCAACTTCATAAATAGGAACTTTAAACATTACATTAGAGCTTCAATGCTTAGTCGACTTGTCGACAAAAGAAAATAATCCTCAACTATTTGGATTATCAATTAATTTTTCATGCAAAAACGGCAGACAATGCTGTTTTCAGCCTCTTAAATATGGAGTTCTCTGCTCTTTTCCGTTTTAAATCATATTAAACTATATCTTTGGGTTTTGGACTGACAAAAACACGACATTTAAAGACATCCCGTTGGAGTTTAAGCAACTGGGATACACATCTTTTACTATTTTCTGTGTCATTTGACTTCTGTGTCCGTCACTTGATGGCAAAAAGAGATGTCTGTAAATCAGTAAATACATATTTTTTAAGTGCAGCAACCACTGCGAAATGACTCGTTTTACATTCAGAATTTGATTGATTCGATCCGATAACATTTTGGAAAGTGTAGAATAAAGCACGATTAAATCAATTAATCCCCCGTCAAGTTAGCGGAGCGCTAAGCCGGAAGTGGCCTGTGGTTCGCGGTTCATGTCCACTGAGCAACTCTCATAAGAAAGAACAAGCCCCGGTCTCGATCACTTTATCCAGTTCTTATTATATATTTGTGATGCAATCAGACTGAAAAACGCTGCAATATGGCTGCCAAATGTAGCCCGAATGAATTTAATTTCTCCAGTGAGCTCTGCAAAGCTCAGTCCTTAACTTCACTCTGCTATTAGCCACATGGCTTAAAGCTCTGAGATTAGATGCTTCTGGCTCAGGGGGAGTCGTGGTCCCTCCTCAACATGTCACGTCTTGCACCTTTTGACTTGTTTGTACTGATCGTGGTCTCCTGCCTTTTAGACTGGGCCACTGAATATGGCCAGTCTACCTCACAGTCCAATCACAGTATCAGTGGTTTTTAATTTTTATATTTTACAGAGTCTAATGTTTAGGACATTACAGATGCCTCATTTAACGCATACTTCCTACACACTGTGCATAATCAATCATTAGTTCCTAAATTGAAAGAAAAACTTACATTCTTTTAATAAAACAGTAGAATTTGAAAATATATCCTTTGCAACTAAGTCTGCAATTAACTAAGCCTGCAACTAACCTAGTCTGCAGTTAACTTAATTGTAGACTTAGTTGCAGACTCAGTTTGTAGTTGCAGACTCAGTTAGTTGCAGACTTAGTTAGTTACAGACTTAGTTGCACACCTAGTTAGTTACAGACTTAGTTACAGACTTAGTTGCAGACTCAGTTAGTTACAGACCTAGTTAGTTGCAGACCTAGTTAGTTGCAGACTCAGTTTGTTGCAGACTTAGTTGCAGACTCAGTTTGTTGCAGACTAAGTTTGTTGCAGACTTAGTTGCAGACTCAGTTAGTTGCAGACTCAGTTAGTTGCAGACTCAGTTAGTTGCAGACTTGGTTAGTTGCAGACCTAGTTAGTTGCAGACTCAGTTTGTTGCAGACTTAGTTAGTTACAGACTTAGTTGCAGACTCAGTTTGTTGCAGACTTAGTTAGTTACAGACCTAGTTAGTTACAGACCTAGTTAGTTGCAGACCTAGTTAGTTACAGACCTAGTTAGTTGCAGACCTAGTTAGTTGCAGACCTAGTTAGTTGCAGACTCAGTTTGTTGCAGACTTAGTTGCAGACTCAGTTTGTTGCAGACTCAGTTAGTTGCAGACTCAGTTAGTTGCAGACTCAGTTAGTTGCAGACTTGGTTAGTTGCAGACCTAGTTAGTTGCAGACTCAGTTTGTTGCAGACTTAGTTAGTTACAGACTTAGTTGCAGACTCAGTTTGTTGCAGACTTAGTTGCACACCTAGTTAGTTGCAGACCTGTTAGTTGCAGACTCAGTTTGTTGCAGACTCAGTTAGTTGCAGACTCAGTTAGTTACAGACTTAGTTAGTTGCAGAGTAAATTTAAGTAACTATAGCCTGAAAGTATGAATTTGTATGTTTTCTGTACATTCCTCTCATCTAAATGTTTACATATCTGTATCTGTATTATCTGCTAAATGTTGCTCAGACGTCTCCTGAAATATATTTCCGTTTCTGTGGGTGAACTTTGGTTCACAGCTCACACACATCCACACGTCTCCCTTCAGAGAGAAATCTGCAGCAGGACTGAAACTAAACTATTTACAGTGATGAAAGTGTTTGCTAGCGCTGCGAGCAGATGATAAAGGATTCACTTTGGTGTCCGACCTCGTTGTCTCAGATGTTCTTGAATCAACTGAACGGCAGTTCGCTCGATGCTTGGGCACAAATGTGCCTATTTTGCTGCTGAAGTGCTCACAAACACTGACAATCCAACAGCTCTGTGCATCTCTGTGGAAACACATTTGTGTACATTTCACACTTTATCTTTGAAACAGCTAATAACTGACACTGAACTTTATTATTTATATGTGAAAAATTACTGTGATGTGTCTTTCTTTGTCTCTGCGAGGCAGAGCTGCCAAGAGACATTTCTTGCAGCCACCGACTAGCAGTGAGTCGGTGTGTGTGAGTGTTTAGCACAGCGTGTAATTCTATATGAAGGCAATTTAAGGCCGGTTGACTGGCTAACCCAGAGCCACTCTCTCTCATCAGACCTTCCTCCGTGTGATTTTAGTGCTATTTCTCTTTTTAGCCAGGCATTGGTTTAGCCTGGTTCGGCCTGTGTGACCTCAAGCATCTTAAGTTAAGGTTTGTCTTAAAACGAATTTGTCTTAAAACATCTTCAAATTGCTTATTTTCTCCAACCAACAGTCCAAAACGTAAATATATTCAGTTTAGAAAGACGTAAAAATGGAGAAAACAGCAAATCCCTATATTCAAGATGATGAAACATTTAAGTGATTATGAAAATAGTTACCAATTATTGTTTTTGCCACTCAATTAACTGCCTAAAAGAGTTCTCCACTGATTTAACATATCCCTCCTCTTACATTGTCAGACTCATGATGATCACTTTAAAAAAAAAAAAAGGATTAAAATCGAAGCAGCAGAAGTTGAGATATCCTCTTTTTGTTTCACACTATTCTCACTGTAGCAAGCAACATCTCATGTGCACTTACTTTCAGTTTGACGTCTGAATAAAAGCCTAAATTAGTTGTAACTGCTGTTGGTATTTAGCTCTAATTCCAGACTTGCTTCAATGGTTCTAAATGTTATTGAGCTTGAAGTCCCAGTTGCACTGAAGTTATTTTAGTTTTTATTTGGGAGGCAGCACAGTGGTTAGCTGTGTCTCCTCGCAGCAGGAGGGTGCTGGGTCTGTGTTCATTGACAGGTGGTATGGATGGATGGATGGAGCAGAATGGGTGTTAAGATGGTCTACATGCAGGGTGCGATATGCTGGGGGGGGGGGGGGTGCGTGGGATTTTCCCCTTTCTGGCCCAGCCTCTACTGAACTATTTTTATCCCAGGTAGGGACAAAATGTATCCCCATAAGGGGGCATAAGTCCACATACACCCATGTTAAAATACAGGGGCATAAGTATACACCCCCCTATGTTAAAATACAGGAGGCATAAGTATACACCCCCCTATGTTAAAATACAGGGGGCATAAGTATACACCCCCCTATGTTAAAATACAGGGGCATAAGTATACACCCCCCTATGTTAAAATACAGGGGGCATAAGTATACACCCCCCTATGTTAAAATACAGGGGCATAAGTATACACCCCCCTATGTTAAAATACAGGAGGCATAAGTATACACCCCCCTATGTTAAAATACAGGAGGCATAAGTATACACCCCCCTATGTTAAAATACAGGGGCATAAGTATACACCCCCCTATGTTAAAATACAGGGGGCATAAGTATACACCCCCCTATGTTAAAATACAGGAGGCATAAGTATACACCCCCCTATGTTAAAATACAGGGGCATAAGTATACACCCCCCTATGTTAAAATACAGGAGGCATAAGTATACACCCCCCTATGTTAAAATACAGGGGCATAAGTATACACCCCCCTATGTTAAAATACAGGGGCATAAGTATACACCCCCCTATGTTAAAATACAGGGGGCATAAGTATACACCCCCCTATGTTAAAATACAGGGGGCATAAGTATACACCCCCTATGTTAAAATACAGGGGGCATAAGTATACACCCCCCTATGTTAAAATACAGGGGGCATAAGTATACACCCCCTATGTTAAAATACAGGAGGCATAAGTATACACCCCCCTATGTTAAAATACAGGGGCATAAGTATACACCCCCTATGTTAAAATACAGGGGGCATAAGTATACACCCCCTATGTTATTATATAGATATATATAATAAATATATATATTTATTATGGATCATTGAGAAATCATGAAAGAGTTGTGAAATGTTGAAATGTGTGGGAACCCTGTATGTTTGACCGCAGTGACGGTTACATAGCTACAGGTGTCACTCTGAAGCCCGTGGCCCCGCGTCCATCGGTGATGTCACCTGTAGGCCTCCATCCCTCGTCCTTTTATAACCAGACAGCTGCCCTTGTTTCTGCCTGCCATCTTCTCTCTGCACGCCTGTCGATCTCATTACTGGCTGAAACATTAGGATGCATAAATTTGCACATGAATGAGGTGATACCATGTTGACTCTTCTGCAGAGTTCAGCCGTGTGTTGTGTGAAGCTTGTTGACATAGAAAAAAATTGGCTAATTAAGACTTTAAATAAGGACTTAATTAGCATAACTGGTCCTGTGTTAAACATGATGGAGCTTAACGAGCGAGCTGAAGGGAGGGTCGGCTGGCTGGTTTTAGCATTTTAAGTTCGTCATTAGGTTTTCGGGTCATCCGTCCCGATATCTCAAGAACGCCTCGAGGGGATTTCTTCAAATTCGAAACAGCGTCCACTTAGAATGTGGTTTGGGCTGGTTCTGGTTTCTCTGGCTCTACGTGGTTTGTGCTGGTTCTGGTTTCTGTGGTTCTATGTGGTTTGGGCTGGTTGTGGTTCTGCGTGGTTTGGGCTGGTTCTGGTTTCTCTAACTCTGCAAGGTTTGGGCTGGTTCTGGTTTCCCTGGCTCTACGTGGTTTGGGGTGGTTCTGGTTTCTCTAACTCTGCATGGTTTGGCCTGGTTCTGGTTTCTCTAACTCTGCAAGGTTTGGGCTGGTTCTGGTTTCTCTGGCTCTACGTGGTTTGGGGTGGTTCTGGTTTCTCTAACTCTGCATGGTTTGGCCTGGTTCTGGTTTCTCTAACTCTGCAAGGTTTGGGCTGGTTCTGGTTTCTCTGGCTCTACGTGGTTTGGGGTGGCTCTGGTTTCTCTAACTCTGCATGGTTTGGCCTGGTTCTGTTTTTTCTGCATCTGCAAGGTTTGGGCTGGTTCTGGTTTCTCTGCCTCTACGTGGTTTGGGCTGGTTCTGGTTTCTCTAACTCTGCATGGTTTGGCCTGGTTCTGGTTTCTTTGCCTCTGCAAGGTTTGGGCTGGTTCTGGTTTCTCTGGCTCTACGTGGTTTGGGGTGGTTCTGGTTTCTCTAACTCTGCATGGTTTGGCCTGGTTCTGTTTTTTCTGCATCTGCAAGGTTTGGGCTGGTTCTGGTTTCTCTGCCTCTACGTGGTTTGGGCTGGTTCTGGTTTCTCTAACTCTGCATGGTTTGGCCTGGTTCTGGTTTCTTTGCCTCTGCAAGGTTTGGGCTGGTTCTGGTTCCTCTAACTCTGCATGGTTTGCGCTGGTTCTGGTTTCTCTGGTTTGGGGTGATTCTGGTTTGGGCTGGTTCTGGTTTCTCTAACTCTGCATGGTTTGCACTGGTTCTGGTTTCTCTGGTTTGGGGTGATTCTGGTTTCTCTGGTTTGCGCTGGTTCTGGTTTCTCTGGTTTGGGCTGGTTCTGATTTCTCTGGTTTGGGCTGGTTCTGGTTTCTCTGGCTCCAGGGCAGTTTTATTTTGATTTTCTCCCTGTATAATTGTCACATTTACCTTTTAAAGGGTAACTACCATATTTTTCCAACCTGGTCCCTATGTCCCTGTGTTTTTGTGTATAAGAAGCTGAGTTTCTCTCCACCTGTCAATCAAATTATCTGAAGTTTGGCGAAAAAAAACTCATGTGAACAAATCCGGTGAAGGTGAGTTTCCATCCAACGGCTTCAAAGCCGAGAAGAACCTGTGGTGATGACGTCGCATGGTGTTTTGCGATCAAATTTGGCAAATCGGATTGATTTGAGAAATTTTAAGGAGTTTCCTTTCCCTGAATCACAAACATTCAACAAACATTCTGGTCAAATTGAGCAAGTAAAGAAAAATATGTTAAAAGCAACAACAACAACAACGTGTTCTTGGCTGCTGTCGTCAACAAGACACCTGTTTTTTCTCCATGTGTGAATGTGAGTTAGACGCTTCAGTCACACATTTCACACTTTTTACATTAGCTGGGAGTCGTGCTAGTGTTCTTCTTCTCTGGAACGCACACAAACACAGAGGAAAAAAGTAAAAGTAGAGCAGAAATCTGCACCTTAATTAATCTGTAGGCGTCTCGGGATTCAAAGCGCTTTGCCCTCGTTATTTGGATATGATGTTTAATTAGTTCTCCTTAATTAAAGAACTGTTAAAAACAAATGTGGTGCTAATTGCTCCTAAATCCACAGTTCAACCCGTGTGATGTAGAAAACCTCAAAGTGCTGCAGAGACGGACACGAACGGGCAATCATTGTTGGAGCTTGTCATTATTTAGTTATATATAATAGTTAATATTTGATTTATTTATCAGCACTCACTGGATCGGTTCGCAGCCGAGTGTGAAGCGGCTGGGATGAGGATCAGCACCTCTAAATCTGAGGCCATGGTTCTCAGCAGGAAACCGATGGAGTGCTTTCTTCAGGTAGGGAGTGAGTCCTTACCCCAAGTGAAGGAGTTTAGAGTACCTTGGGGTCTTGTTCGCGAGTGAGGGGACCATGGAGCGTGAGATTGGTCGGAGAATCGGAGAGCTGAGCCAGAAGGCAAAGCTCTCAATCTACCGGGCAGTGTCTGGTTCCTACCCTCACCTATGGTCATGAAGGCTGGGTCAGGACCGAAAGAACCAGATCCAGGGTACAAGCGGCCGAAATGGGTTTCCTCAGGAGGGTGGCTGGCGTCTCCCTTAGAGATCGGGTGAGAAGCTCAGTCCTCCGAGAGGAGCTCGGAGTAGAGCCGCTGCTCCTTCACGTCGAAAGGAGCCAGTTGAGGTGGTTCGGGCATCTGGTAAGGATGCCTCCTAAAAGGGGTCCCCAGGGAGGTGGTCCAGGCACGTCCAGCTGGGAGGAGGCCTCGGGGAAGACCCAGGACTAGGTGGAGGGACGTCCAGCTGGGAGGAGGCCTCGGGGAAGACCCAGGACTAGGTGGAGGGACGTCCAGCTGGGACGAGGCCTCAGGGAAGACCCAGGACTAGGTGGAGGGACGTCCAGCTGGGAGGAGGCCTCAGGGAAGACCCAGGACTAGGTGGAGGGACGTCCAGCTGGGAGGAGGCCTCAGGGAAGACCCAGGACTAGGTGGAGGGATTATATCTCCAACCTGGCCTGGGAACGCCTCGGGATCCCCCAGTCGGAGCTGGTTGATGTGGCTCGGGAAAGGGAAGTTTGGGGTCCCCTGCTGGAGCTGCTGCCCCCGCGACCAGATACCGGATAAGCGGATGAGGATGGATGGATGGAGGGATGATTTATTTAATTTCAGTTTTGCTTGAATTATACAGCTACATAAATTTGTGTATCATTAGTATTTTATTTGGGTTTTAGTGCTTTTGTTTTGAAGGTACCAGGCAGCCTTAGCCACCAGGTGTAGTCTACATATAGAGGTGAACAAGTATGTGGGAGGTAGACACCTGGGGGGGGTGGTGGGGTGGGCTGATGGATTTTTTACCAGAGTAACAGCCTAGAGACGCCATTGGCCCTTCTTGTGAATAGTGTGTGTCGGTACACGATCCGTCCTGCGTACGCGCAGATGATTATCATGATGTACGAGGATTTACGGCACTGCACGATCTGTTCCACAGTAGCGATCTGCTGTTAGCATCCACCGGAAAGCTAACGCTAGTTTAGCTAACAGCTAATTCGGCTAACCGCTAGCTGAGACAGCAAAGATCCTCAAATACAAAATATATAGCCTTATATTATATAACGTAACAGCGTTATATATAATATATAATAGTGGTTACATCAGTTCTACTTTACTTGCGCTCAATTAACACAATCACTTAATACTTGTCTTTATTATTACTGTAAAGTCTAAATTTAGCTGTAGCTGCTTTTCCCGCGGTTTGGTTTGAGTAACGTTATTGTAGACTGAATCAAAGCTAGCGGTTAGCCGGGAAGCTAACGGCGGTGGAGGCTAACCGTCCTGTTAATACATCCACGAGGCTAACGGCTAACTGCTACTATGACAGATCGTGTACTGATGTATTAGCTAAGAGAACGGTTAGCCTTGAGGCTAACGGCTAACTGCTACAACTATGACAGATCGTGTATTGGTGTATTAGCTAAGAGAACGGTTAACCTTGAAGCTAACGGCTAACGGCTACAACTATGACAGATCGTGTATTGGTGTATTAGCTAAGAGAACGGTTAGCCTCTACCGGGAAGCTGACGCTAGTTTAGCTAACAGCTATTTCGGCTAACTGCTAGCTGACAGCTTGATTTAGCTTAAAATAACATTTCTCAAACTAAACAGCGGGAAAAGGAGCTACAGCTAAATTAAGACTTTACAGTAATAATAAAGACAAGTACTGAATGATTGTATTTTAAATAAGTAAAGTAGAACTGACGTAACAGCTGTTATATATTTAAATGGTTATTTTAACTTTTGAGGGTGTTTTACATGCTGTCTCAGCTAGCGGTTAGCCGAGTTAGCTGTTAGCTAAGCTAACGTTAGCTTTCCGGTGGAGGCTAACGGACTTTCTTTAACTGTCTATATGGGAACAGATCGTGCAGCGTCGTAAATCCGCGTTCATCATGACATCATCATGACATCATCTTGCACATGTGCAGAACGGATTGTGTACTAACAGGGTGTATGCCGAGAAATTGGATGAATAAACCTCCCAGAATGCATCTCTGCCTGGACACCTTGCAGACCACGGTGGTTCTGGGTTCCTCCCCAGACCACGGTGGTTCTGGGTTCCTCCCCAGACCACGGTGGTTCTGGTTTCCTCCACACACCACGGTGGTTCTGGTTTCCTCCACAGACCACGGTGTTTCTGGTTTCCTCCACAGACCACGGTGGTTCTGGTTTCCTCCCCAGACCACGGTGTTTCTGGTTTCCTCCACAGACCACGGTGGTTCTGGTTTCCTCCCCAGACCACGGTGGTTCTGGTTTCCTCCACACACCACGGTGGTTCTGGTTTCCTCCACACACCACGGTGTTTCTGGTTTCCTCCACAGACCACGGTGGTTCTGGTTTCCTCCACAGACCACGGTGGTTCTGGTCCTCCCCAGACCACGGTGGTTCTGGTTTCCTCCACACACCACGGTGGTTCTGGTTTCCTCCACAGACCACGGTGGTTCTGGTTTCCCATCCATGTCCAAAGCTAACATTAACAGCTCTCTATGGTTAACAGCTGACCGGTGTTTTCAAAATGGCGGCCAGAAGTTTTTTGTTGTCCAACGTCATGATGACCCCGCCCGCCCCAGCACCTGACGGAACCGGTTCTTATCTCTAGACCAGCAGTACGTTGGTGCTGAGTTGGAACCAGTGTTCTGGGCCCAGAACCAGGTTTATTTGTGTGGAAAAGCAAAGAACGGGTTTGATATTTGGCCCTGACTCCAAACCAGAACCAGAACCAGAACTGGCTTGGTGGAGAAGACCTATCACAGAGCAGATGAGTCAGAGCTGGAGATGATGATCTGTGTGTTCTCGGGTTAGTGATAACAGAGCTGTCGGCTCCTCACACACACATAAACTCACAGTTTGACTGTGACTTTTGGCACTAATTAAAGGTTTACACGTTCTCTTCCTTCTCTGGAATACTGTTATTATCACCGTCAGTGTGTGTGTGTGTGTGTGTGTGTGTGTGTGTGTGTGTGTGTGTGTTTACTTACATAAGGTGATGTCATGCTACTCAAACCCGTGGGTTTAACTTAACTGGGTTTAACTGTAATTTGGTTATTTTGAAATGGTTGAGGCTGTGATGATAACCTGTAGTGTGTGTGTGTGTGTGTGTGTGTGTGTGTGTGTGTGTGTGTGGGTGTCTGTCTGTGTGTGTGTGTGTGTGTGTGTGTGTGTGTGTGTGTGTGTATGTGTGTACACACTTCTTTCAACTCTCAAAATCGCTCTTTGTACGGTGCAGGGTCGCTCTCTTCCCCTCAATTATTCATCAGCTTGTTTCCATGGTGACGGCTGCAGTCGTGTGTGTGTGTGTGTGTGCGTGTGCGTGTGCGTGTGCGTGTGTGTGTGTGTGTGTGTGTGTGGCGGCTGGTTGATTTACCAGCAGTATGATGGGCTTCATCAGCTCATTATACTGTGTTATTACAGCTGATGTGCATACAGGGACGGCTATAAACAGGAAGCAGCAGTGCAGTAGTAGAAATACTACGAGTGATAACGTAGTAGTACTTATTACTTACTTAGTATTACTTAGTATTACGTAGTATTTAACGGCAGTTTTATTTTCATTTTCTCCCTGTAATTGTCACATTGTAATGAAATTACTCTGATTTAACACCTGCTGTGGAACCATGTAAGATCATAGAAAAAATACTGGTTCTGGTTTCTTTGGTTCTACATGGTTCTGGTTCTACGTAATTCTGGTTTCTCTGGTTTTTACGTGGTTCTGGTTTCTCTGGTTCTACGTGGTTCTGGTTTCTCTGGTTCTACGTGGTTCTGGTTTCCTTGGTTCTACGTGGTTCTGGTTTCTCTGGCTCTACGTGGTTTGGGCTGGTTCTGGTTTATCTGGTTTGGGCTGGTTCTGGTTTTGTTTCCAGTTGAGTTCACCTCTGAGGGCATAGCCCCCCCTTCTCTTTCTCTGAACACGGCTGGTACGTTGGGAGGAAGTAGATTATTTTGAGCTTTATACAGAACTAACTCAGGTTCTGGTTTCTGGTTCACCAGGTCCATGAAATATCTCACCGGGACACTTGATGGAATTGAGCCATTGTTAAGATTATCAATTTGGGGCGGGTGTGGGTCAGTGGTAGAGGGGTTGCGTGCTAATTGGAAGGTTGGTGGTTCGATCCCTGGCCCTGCAGGCCCATGTCGAGGTGTCCTTGGGCAAGACACTGCACCCCGAGTTGCCCCCGATGCTGCGCCATCGGAGTGTAAATTAAGGGTGCAGTATTGGTTGATATCGATCACCGGGTCTATTTGAAGCCTTCTATTTATCACATCACATATTTATCATATATTAATTTTAATAGTCTTCACAACAGTGTAAACAGAGGATAATGTATTGTGAATTGTCAAATGTTTAGAGAATATATTCATATTTTTTTAGCTTTTTGTCTTAGCTCAAAATGTAAAATATGTCCTTTCAATCACTGCAGACATTTTGCAGCCTTGGCCACAGTGTGTGAATGTGTGTGAATGTGTGTGAATGTGTGTGAATGTGTGTGAATGTGTGTGAATGTGTGTGAATGTGTGTGAATGGTTCCTGTACTCTGTAAAAGCTCTTTGAGTAGTCGTTAAGCTCTATATAAATACAGCACATTTACATTTTCAGCTGTGCTTTTCCTACTATGACAAGTCAAGATGTCTACTGTGAAAAAGGTCTAAACTCTCATATGTTTTATTGTGCCCCAACATTTTTATTTTGGAGCTTCCCAATTTTGTCTTGTTTTCTGGGGTTTATTATAAGACTCTCCTGACTGAGAATTGGCCCCTTTTTGGATGCTCAGAAGACTCGTTAACCCTTCCTCTACACATTCAAACAGCTCTATTGAAAACATCAAATCCACTACTTTTAGCATGTATAGAGCAGCATATCTCCACCAGACTCCATGTAAATAATCACTACTTTTAGCGTGTGTAGAGCAGCATATCTCCACCAGACTCCATGTAAATAATCACTACTTTTAGCGTGTATAGAGCAGCATATCTCCACCAGACTCCATGTAAATAATCACTACTTTTAGCATGTATAGAGCAGCATATCTCCACCAGACTCCATGTAAATAATCACTACTTTTAGCGTGTATAGAGCAGCATATCTCCACCAGACTCCATGTAAATAATCACTACTTTTAGCGTGTATAGAGCAGCATATCTCCACCAGACTCCATGTAAATAATCACTACTTTTAGCATGTATAGAGCAGCATATCTCCACCATGTTGTAGTGAAGCCTCATCTCATTTTGTCAGCAGTTTAGTTTTAGTTTCCTTCCTTCCTTCCTTCCTTCCTTCCTTCCTTCCTTCCTTCCTTCCTTCCTTCCTTCCTTCCTTCCTTCCTATACACCTTCATCCTTACATCTTTCCTTCCTTTACACCTTCGCTAGATCCTTTTATCAGCTGATAAGATGTTTTAGTTTTTAAGTAAGTAATATATGTTTTTGTAGCATTAGCTGAAGCAGTAGTAGTAGTAGTAGTGGTAGTAGTAGAAGTAAGGAATCTTCCCAAAAACTCGAGCCCTGAGCCTTCACACCTGTCTTTACACCTGTTATTCAGCAAAAACTTCAACAGAGGGATGATGTAACTGTGGTTATAGATAGATTCAGCAGGACACATAAAATACAGAATATACTGAGTATACGGCCATGTTTTCCTGCTGTGCTGTCATGTTGTCTCCAGCAGGGGGCGGGATAGGCTCAGAGTGCAGCTGATACCCTGTGTGAGGGGGGGCAGCACCGAACCAGAGCCCCTCAGAGCCAGTGAGGAGAGGTCGAGAGACACTGACAGAGAGAGAGAGACACTGACAGAGAGAGAGAGAGAGAGAGATACAGTATGTGTTTAATAGTCTAATATGCAGCATGTTGACCTGCATTTTTCTGCAGTTATGGCAATATCAATGTTAATACCTTTAATACACACACACACACACACACACACACGCGCACACACACACACACACACACACACACGTGCACACGCACGCACGCACGCACACGCACACACACACACTAATCCGGTGTAATCTCTGGCTGGAACACTGACCCACATGTCCACTTCACTACCTGCTGGACAAGGACCCGCCTCCCTCTTCCACTCCCAGCCAATCACAGCACAGGGGACAGAACAGCAGTGTTCCTATTGGTTATTGGTAAATATGCTCCAAATTTAGGCGAATTCTTAGCGAGGAAAAAACCTGCTGAGGCCATTTTCACTGATGCATGGTCTGATTTCTCATTTCTGCATCACACCTTCTGCACTAAAGAAATCACATCCTTTAGTTTTACTTCCTTTGCTTCTTTCCTTTCCTTGCTTCCTTTCTCCCTCTCTTTAATGTTCTTCCATTTCATTTTCTTCCTTACTTCGTTCATTCATTCCCTCTATCCTTTCTTCTTTCCTTCATTTGCTTTCTGCCTTCTTTCATTTGCCCTCCATCCTTTCTTCCTTCCTTCTATCCTTCCTTTATATATTTTTTCTTCCTTTCTTCCTTTTTGTACACCTTCCTTCCTTCCTTCCTTCCTTCCTTTATTTAAACAATCCCTTTATCTTTCCTTCTGCCCTTCCTTCCCTTCTTCCTTCCTTCCTTTTTTAAATGTTCGTCCATCCTTTCTTCTTCCTTAACTTCTTATGCTCATTCCTCTTTTCATTCCTTCATTCCATTCTTCCTTCCTTCCTTCTTTCCTTCCTTCCTTCCTTCCTTCCTTCCTTCCTTCCTTATTCCTTTTCGGATTTCTTTTGCTTCTTTTCATCCCTGAATTATTCCTCTCCTCCTTAATTTACCACCATTTCTTCCTTTAACTCATTCTTTCATCTCTATATTCATTGCATTATCCTCCCATTTATCTCCACTTCCTTTCCTTCATCCCTCCATCCATCCAGCTGCACAGAAACACATTAGAAACCAGCAGACGGATGCAGCAGCCTCCCTCCTCCCTCTGTTCCACCATCTCCATCACCCCCCCTACTCCTCATCCTCTTCATCCTCCCATCTGCGCAGACTCTGCCTCCCCCCTCCTCCACAGCCTCGTTTTCTGGAGGAGCTTCACATCTGCAGCACTCTCTCTCTCTCTCTCTCTCTCTCTCTCTCTCCTCTCTCTCTCGTTAGCCGAGCCTCAGGAAGCGTCTCTATGATGGTTTCTGTTTAAGGAGGTTGTCCGTCACACGGTAGCTCACAGAGGAAGAGGAGGAGGAGGAAGGCAGGAGGAGGAGGAGGAAGAGGAGGTGTAGTTTGTGGCGGCTGCATCTGCATGGAGCTGGGGGGGAGGTGACGCTCGGCTCGGCTTCACCATGATCGCCGTGTCGTTTAAATGTCGCTGCCAGATCCTGCGCAGGGTGAACAAAGGTAGAGAGATATAGAGAAACTGCTTAGAGAGTGTGTGTGTGTGTGTGTGTGTGTGTGTGTGTGTGTGTGTGTGTGTGTGAGTAAGTGATGGAGAGCTAAGCATGTTTGCATGTGTAACATTACATGTCGTGTTGGTGTGACGGTCGAGCTGCATTTGGTGTGAACTGCTGACATTGAAGAGAGAGAGAGAGAGAGAGAGAGAGAGAGAGAGAGAGGTGGTTGTTTATGACTACGCCAGCTGTGTGTGTGTGTGTGTGTGTGTGTGTGTGTGTGTTTAACTGTGCGTGGTGTGGAAAATGATCTCCTGATGGATTCATTCGGTCAATCGCTGCAGGTTGCTTTAGGACGAGAGACCTTCAGAGGGAGTGTGTGCAGAAGCGAGAGAGAATGAAAGGGAGTGCATCTTATATTCATGAATGTAATATTCGTGGTGTGTATTAATGGGAGAGAACAGAGGGAAAAAAGGAGGGCAGAGAGATGGAGAGAGAACCGGTGTGTTGTTCACGTTTCTGTACGTTTCTGAAGCACTTTGGAGCTTCAGGTGTTTGTTTTTTTCTCCTGTTGAAATACTGCACGCTGGACCAAGTATTCAGATTCTTAAAAGTAAAAGTAGCAGTACCACGATGTAGAAGAAATACTATTTGTTGAAGAAATACTCAGATTTGTCAGTCATTTTCAACATGGACTCTTTCCCGTGCTTTGTCTAAGTCTGAACAAAAACAACATATTTCCACCCAACTCCATGTAAATAATCACTACTTTTAGCGTGTATAGAGCAGCATATTTCCACCCAACTCCATGTAAATAATCACTACTTTTAGCATGTATAGAGCAGCATATCTCCACCCAGACTCCATGTAAATAATCACTACTTTTAGCATGTATAGAGCCAGCATATTTCCACCCAACTCCATGTAAATAATCACTACTTTTAGCGTGTATAGAGCAAGCATATCTCCACCAGACTCCATGTAAATAATCACTACTTTTAGCGTGTATAGAGCAGCATATCTCCACCAGACTCCATGTAAATAATCACTATTTTTAGCGTGTATAGAGCAGCATATCTCCACCAGACTCCATGTAAATAATCACTACTTTTAGCATGTATAGAGCAGCATATCTCCACCAGACTCCATGTAAATAATCACTACTTTTAGCGTGTATAGAGCAGCATATCCCCACCAGACTCCATGTAAATAATCACTACTTTTAGCGTGTATAGAGCAGCATATCTCCACCAGACTCCATGTAAATAATCACTACTTTTAGCATGTATAGAGCAGCATATCTCCACCAGACTCCATGTAAATAATCACTACTTTTAGCATGTATAGAGCAGCATATCTCCACCAGACTCCATGTAAATAATCACTACTTTTAGCATGTATTGAGCAGCATATCTCCACCAGACTCCATGTAAATAATCACTACTTTTAGCGTGTATAGAGCAGCATATCTCCACATGTAAATGGGTGAATTAAGGGTTTATTCCAACCAGACCAGAGGGGTGATTGTTGGAACAGTGAAAAGATGAACCAAATACTTTACAATAAAATACTCAAAATACCAAAAGTAAAAGTACTCATTCTGCAGAACAATATATATTATATTATTGTATTATAAGTATTGATGCGGTAATGTGTTTATTGTTGTAGCTGGTAAAGTTGGAGCTCATTTTAATGATATTTTTTCTAATCTTTACTAGTCATAATAAAAAAGTAACAAAAGCTCCAGAGGCAGAGAAAGTAGCAGTTTTTTATCTTTCTACTGCAATATTATTTGTGTGTTCATGAGGTTTTTACACTTGTTCGTCCCATCCCGTGTATGAAAGTAGGATAATTAAAAATGGATCATCACTGTGTCACAGTTGACCTCAGTGGATATTAAATATACAAGTAAAACACATTTCAGCTCGGCGCTGCGGAAGAGTTTTCTGGGACCCGGGCTTGGATCTTCTTCTGGGACTTGACCATGGCAGGTCTGGGTTTCTGTAGAAAAACAAGTAACGCAACGTTTTCCATTATGGAAAAAAGTACCCAGTGTTGGCGTTGCATAGTTTGTCCACCAGAGGGCGCTGTATGGACACAGGGACGTTTGTTGATATAAAAGAGACTTCAGATACAGTATTAGGGACCACTAAGGTCTATATAAAAGAGACTTCAGATACAGTATTAGGGGACCACTAAGGTCTATATAAAAGAGACTTCAGATACAGTATTAGGGGACCACTAAGGTCTATATAAAGAGACTTCAGATACAGTATTAGGGGACCACTAAGGTCTATATAAAGAGACTTCAGATACAGTATTAGGGGACCACTAAGGTCTATATAAAAGAGACTTCAGATACAGTATTAGGGGACCACTAAGGTCTATATAAAAGAGACTTCAGATACAGTATTAGGGGACCACTAAGGTCTAAATAAAAGAGACTTCAGATACAGTATTAGGGACCACTAAGGTCTATATAAAAGAGACTTCAGATACAGTATTAGGGACCACTAAGGTCTATATAAAAGAGACTTCAGATACAGTATTAGGGACCACTAAGGTCTATATAAAAGAGACTTCAGATACAGTATTAGGGACCACTAAGGTCTATATAAAGGGACTTCAGATACAGTATTAGGGACCACTAAGGTCTATATAAAAGAGACTTCAGATACAGTATTAGGGACCACTAAGGTCTATATAAAAGAGACTTCAGATACAGTATTAGGGACCACTAAGGTCTTTATAAAAGAGACTTCAGATACAGTATTAGGGACCACTAAGGTCTATATAAAGAGACTTCAGATACAGTATTAGGGACCACTAAGGTCTATATAAAAGAGACTTCAGATACAGTATTAGGGGACCACTAAGGTCTATATAAAAGAGACTTCAGATACAGTATTAGGGACCACTAAGGTCTATATAAAAGAGACTTCAGATACAGTATTAGGGACCACTAAGGTCTATATAAAAGAGACTTCAGATACAGTATTAGGGACCACTAAGGTCTATATAAAAGAGACTCCAGACTTTTTTTGTGTTTTGTACCTATCTGATTTTGTCGTGAGTCATCTTGTTAGCTACCCACCACTTCTTTGAAAACCTCAAGATCAGTGGGATTACAGTAGTTTATAATATTTTTTTTAAACAAGATATAATCTAAGCTCTGAGATGTCTCATGATGATGGTGAGTAGACGTTGTAACCCGTGAGGTTTCTGTCTGTGGACTCAGAGGTCTTTTAACCCTCATGTTGTCCTCATGTTGTCCTCATGTTGCCCTCATGTTGTTCTCATGTTGCCCTCATGCGGTCGTCATGTTGTCCTCATGTTGTCTTCATGTTGTCTTCATGTTGTCCTCATGTTGTCCTCATGTTGTCCTCATGTTGTCCTCATGTTGTCTTGTCCTCATGTTGTCCTCATGTTGTCCTATATCAATGTTCTTTTTAATTCCCCAAAATAACATGATTGATTCCACCCAACGCTCTTTGCCAGGTACAAATCTGTACTTTCATTAATTTTGGGGCCTCTTATTCAATTTTATAGCATTTGAAAACAATTGGGTTTTGTCATGAGTCATTTTGTAGGCTACCCACCACTTTTCTGAAAACCTCGAGCTCAGTTTAAGATAAATAAAGTTCATAACACATGTAATTCTTGAGCGACAGATGCCAACAAATCCACATAAATGTCTTTATTCCTTTATTCCACACAAATAAACCTGGTTCTGGGCCAATAACACAGGTTCCAACTCAGCACCAACTTACTGCTGGTCTAGAGATGAGAACCGGTTCCGTCAGGTGCTGGGGGGGCGGGGTTATCATGACGTATGAAAACCCGGTCAGCTGTTAACCATAGAGAGCTGTTAATGTTAGCTTCGGACATGGATGGGACACCAGAACCACCGTGGTCTGTGGAGGAAACCAGAACCACCGTGGTCTGGGGAGGAAACGTCTCGGGTTACGTATGTAACCCTTGTTCCCCGAGATAGAGGAACGAGACACTGCGTCGGTTACGACACTATAGGCGTTCCCATAGTGTTGTAACCGACGCAGTTCGAGTTCCCCTCAAAGGGGAACGTCTCGGGTTACGTATGTAACCCTTGTTCCCCGAGATAGGGGAACTGCGTCGGTTACGACACTATGGGAACGCCTATAGTGTCGTAACCGACGCAGTTCGAGTTCCCCTCGAAGGGGAACCAACAGTCTGCTGGCTCTCAGGCTGGGGAAGATCCAGCTGGTTCTTAGATAACTGGCGAGTAGAACCATCACCAAACTGGCACCAGAACCAGAACCAGCATCTGGTTAGCCTTGGTGGAAAAGACATATCTGAGTCTGATGTCCCGTCACATTGTCAACATGGGACATGGACACATGAAGCAGAACATAGCGGCTCATACGTCTAATGGGAACTTAAGGATTTCTTTTTCATTAAAAGTGTCGCACATCGTCACATTTTTGTTAATTTCCATCAGTAAGCTGCAGGACGGCGTCTTTCAAAACATGACCTGCGCGAAAGAGAATAAAAAAATGAATGCGTCATTGTACCCAGGACTTCTGAACGCGTCTCTGTCCCCGGGACATGTCAAACCAAACCGACGCCCGTGCACACGATACCAGTCATCACTATGGAAACCACTGGTATAGGTGTCTTCTATAGAAAACTGCTGTTTCTTTTGTTTTTATGTCTCTGTTTCTCTTTATCTTTCTCTTTTTAATGTATGGTGTATGTCATGTCCGTGTCTTCTGATTGGACCTTGAGTCTGGCAGTGATCATGATGATGGTTATGATGATGGTGATGATGATGATGATGGACTTACAGAGCTACATATAGGAACCAGTTAACCCTTGTGTTGTCCTCCCGGGTCAAAAACTGACAAATATTTGACATTTTTGTCCCTTTTTCAGACTTTTCTTTTAGTTTTCACTACCACCACCTTACTAGTTTTACTACTTTTTGGAATTCATGGTCAATAACCCTCATTTATAGTTGAAAAAGCAGAAATTATGAATTATTTTGACTAATAGTTAAGATCAGAGGAGTGAAAGTGATCAGTTGTATTTATAAAGAGCGTTGGAAGGAATCCAATCCATTTTTTTGTAATAATTTGGTTAAAAAGAAACTCATATTTCAGATATAGACATTTATTAAAGGGGTCAGATTTGACCCGAGGACATCAGGAGGGTTTAAGAGAAATTGGTTATACTTCACAACCTTTTAGCTGAACTGATAGATGTTGGGAACCAGTAAGAGGAAATGGTTCAGAAACAGAATAATATGTTTATTTTATGTAATTTCTGTGTGTTTCAGATGAGGGGCCGTACACTAAACACTCTGCTGGGGCGAGACCTCCAGATGGGGCGCTGGCCATCAGGAGGCAGAGTATACCAGGTAACATCAAACATTCATCATGCCTTTATGCTTTATACCTTATAGTGATAGACCAATTTTATTGGCACGTACGCGGCTGCTGCGTTTGCCGATAGCTGTCTCTCGGCATTGTTTCCAGACAGGCGTCCACCTGTTTAGGTCTCTGTTTTATCTCCAGAGTGAGACATCTCACTAGTTTTATCTCCAGAGTGAGACATCTCACTGGTTTTATCTCCAGAGTGAGACATCTCACTAGTTTTATCTCCAGAGTGAGACATCTCACTAGTTTTATCTCCAGAGTGAGACATCTCACTGGTTTTATCTCCAGAGTGAGACATCTCACTGGTTTTATCTCCAGAGTGAGACATCTCTCTAGTTTTATTTCCAGAGTGAGACATCTTTCTAGTTTTATCTCCAGAGTGAGACATCTCTCTAGTTTTATCTCCAGAGTGAGACATCTCTCTAGTTTTATCTCCAGAGTGAGACATCTCTCTAGTTTTATCTCCAGAGTGAGACATCTCACTAGTTTTATCTCCAGAGTGAGACATCTCTCTAGTTTTATCTCCAGAGTGAGACATCTCTCTAGTTTTATCTCCAGAGTGAGACATCTCACTAGTTTTATCTCCAGAGTGAGACATCTCACTGGTTTTATCTCCAGAGTGAGACATCTCTCTAGTTTTATCTCCAGAGTGAGACATCTCTCTAGTTTTATCTCCAGAGTGAGACATCTCACTGGTTTTATCTCCAGAGTGAGACATCTCTCTAGTTTTATCTCCAGAGTGAGACATCTCTCTAGTTTTATCTCCAGAGTGAGACATCTCACTAGTTTTATCTCCAGAGTGAGACATCTCACTGGTTTTATCTCCAGAGTGAGACATCTCTCTAGTTTTATTTCCAGAGTGAGACATCTCTCTAGTTTTATCTCCAGAGTGAGACATCTCACTGGTTTTATCTCCAGAGTGAGACATCTCTCTAGTTTTATCTCCAGAGTGAGACATCTCACTAGTTTTATCTCCAGAGTGAGACATCTCACTAGTTTTATCTCCAGAGTGAGACATCTCACTAGTTTTATCTCCAGAGTGAAACATCTCACTAGTTTTATCTCCAGAGTGAGACATCTCTCTAGTTTTATCTCCAGAGTGAGACATCTCACTAGTTTTATCTCCAGAGTGAGACATCTCACTGGTTTTATCTCCAGAGTGAGACATCTCTCTAGTTTTATCTCCAGAGTGAGACATCTCACTAGTTTTATCTCCAGAGTGAGACATCTCTCTAGTTTTATCTCCAGAGTGAGACATCTCTCTAGTTTTATCTCCAGAGTGAGACATCTCTCTAGTTTTATCTCCAGAGTGAGACATCTCTCTAGTTTTGTCTCCAGAGTGAGACATCTCACTAGTTTTATCTCCAGAGTGAGACATCTCTCTAGTTTTATCTCCAGAGTGAGACATCTCTCTAGTTTTATCTCCAGAGTGAGACATCTCACTAGTTTTATCTCCAGAGTGAGACATCTCTCTAGTTTTGTCTCCAGAGTGAGACATCTCACTAGTTTTATCTCCAGAGTGAGACATCTCTCTAGTTTTATCTCCAGAGTGAGACATCTCACTAGTTTTATCTCCAGAGTGAGACATCTCACTAGTTTTATCTCCAGAGTGAGACATCTACCTTCTATACTATCTTTGTTGGGAGCTGCACATGCTCAGTAGCTCGGTAAGATCCCATCAGCTGATAACTCTTTCTCCAGCTTTGGTCAGTCCAAGGCAGGATCAGCTGGGAGACTTCTTCTGGACCAGGGACACAACAGGGACAGGAAGTAGAACAGGGACAAGAAGTAGAACCGGGACAGGAAGTAGTTCTTTTGGAGATTCTGGTCCACTAGTGGCTGTTGGAGCAGTGTTTTCCATTGAGAACGAGCTAGCATGCTACAGTTAGCCACCTCGTCTCTAGTGACGTAGAAAGCCGTGCAGATGTTGGACAGCTCACCCGGAGACTGAAGACAGAGGACATTCAGAAACCGGATCAGAGGACATTCAGAAACCAGATCAAAGGACATTCAGAAACCGGATCAGAGGACATTCAGAAACCAGATCAGAGGACATTCAGAAACCAGATCAGAGGACATTCAGAAACCGGATCAGAGGACATTCAGAAACCAGATCAGAGGACATTCAGAAACCGGATCTCACTCAAAACACCATGGATAGTTTTTTTCCCAAGTGTGTATGCGTGTGGAAGCACCAGAGACACAAAATAACCCCCCAAATCCCAGAAAAAGTGATTTTTTTTTTCTTACTATGGGCATTTGAACTTGTTCTTTGAATTGGTTCCAATAATCTAACAGGTCCTATTGGTTGCACTCATTCCTCTGATTTTTATGAATTACTGGAGACATGGCGAGCTGAAGGTGGTCCTTTACTGTCAGCTGACCCAGGTCGCTGATGTAATGGGCTCGTTGGAGATGAGCCAGGTCTGCGCAGAATCCATCACCGGCGATCGGCGCCCGTTGCATGCTGGGTAGATTTGTGTCCGACTTGATCCCAACTCGCTCTGACGTCGTGCACACGTGGGCAACGATAATCTCACGAGACCAGGGGGCTGCAGGTCTGAGACCAGGCGGCTGCAGGTCTGAGACCAGGGGACTGCAGGTCTGAGACCAGGGGGCCGCAGGTCTGAGACCAGGGGGCCGCAGGTCTGAGACCAGGGGGCTGCAGGTCTGAGACCAGGCGGCGCAGGTCTGAGACCAGGGGGTGCAGGTCTGAGACCAGGGGGTGCAGGTCTGAGACCAGGGGGCCGCATGGTCTGAGACCAGGGGGCTGCAGGTCTGAGACCAGGCGGCGCAGGTCTGAGACCAGGCGGCGCAGTTGCTTTTAACCGACTGCAAGAGCCAGGCGGACCCAGGCGGACCCAGGCGGACCCAGGCGGACCCAGAGCATGCTGGGAAACGCCGGCTTCTCAGCTGATTTAACAGCTGATTGGTTTACAACATGATGACGTTTTATATAAACTTTGTATTGTTTTTTAATCGGAGGGATTTTAATTGCTATTTGTCTGATTTAAAGACTTATTCTGTCCAGAACACACGTTGTGAGGCTGATAGTGACGTTTAGAAGTCAGAGAGACTAAATCTGATCAGATCACGGATCATCTCCAGTCTGTTGTTAATTAAAATCAGCAACAGATCTCATGTAGAGCATTCTGAGAGCTACTCTGTCATAATTAAAACAACTGGAGACTGGGTACCAGCTGATATGGGGGTCTGATTAGATTTTATTAAATCGGAATCGCACCACAGTGTTTTGAACCGGCAGGAAACTGTCCGACTGTACCGCAGGTTTTTGTCCCACCCCCCTCCGTGAAAACCAACTGCGCCGCCTGCGTCTCAGACTTGCGGCCCCTGGTTTCAGACCTGCACTGCCTGGTTTCAGACCTGCACTGCCTGGTCTCAGACCTGTGGCCCCCTGGTCTCAGACCTGCGGCCCTTGGTCTCAGACTTGCACCGCCTGGTCTCAGACCTGTGGCCCCCTGGTCTCAGACCTGTGGCCCCCTGGTCTCAGACCTGCGGCCCCTGGTCTCAGACCTGCGGCCCCTGGTCTCAGACCTGCACCGCCTGGTCTCAGACCTGCGCCCCCCTGGTCTCAGACCTGCGTCCCCTGGTCTCAGACCCCCCCGGCTGCTGCCGCCTGCTCTCGTCCACTTTACAGGCGAGGCGCAGTTCATCTCCAACGAGCCTATTGTCTCAGAAGAAGTAACTGTGTCTACAGCAGCGTGATAGTTGTAAGTAGGCCACCAGCTCCAGGTGGGAGGAGATAAACTGCGACCGCAAGCATCTTCCTGCAGATCACACAGATGGAAAACACCAGCTAACTGTGTGTGTGTGTGTGTGTGTGTGTGTGTCCTATTTTCAAAGCTTTATTCTTTATTGCTTTATAGACTGAATCGCAAATGTCAAATGGCCGTTGATTGGAACTGTTTATTAACAGCTCCAAAACCGAGGCAATCCCTGTTGGCACCTCACATCAAGTCCAGTCATCCTCCATAACCGGTATATCTCTGGTCAAGACGTTCCCCTCTCCACAACACTCACCAATCTTGGTGTAAGATTTGATCCACAACTCACCTTTGAAGCCCATATATCAAAAACCTCTGCAAGATCTCCTTCTATCATCTCAGAAATATTGCAAAACTTCGTTCTACACTCACTTTAGCTGATGCCGAAAAACTGGTCCACTGGCCTTTGTCTCCTCCAGACTGGATTACTGTAACGCACTTCTCATCGGGACCCCTAACAAGAGTCTGTTAGACACTGCAGTATGTTCAGAACAGTGCTGCAAGGATCCTGATGAGACCACATCACACCCGTTCTCCACTCACTTCACTGGCTTCTGTTGGAGCTGAATCCTGCTCCATTCTCAGGGTTCATTCAATTAGTAGTCAAAATCTCAGATGTTGATGTGTGAATCCATTTTATTACAAAGGATATCCTAGAGCAGGGGTCTTCAACAGGGGGTCCGCGACCCCTAGGGGGTCCGCGGAGGTACTGCATGGGGGTCGCGAAAGTTTTGGTGGATTAGACTTTTTTTTATATTCCCCCCCACACAGTAAACAAATAAGAACGAACAAAAAGAGAATAAAAGTTAAGAAGTTAAAAAAAGCAAACTCAAAGGCTTTAACAGCTTTCCCGCCCCTATTGCTGCTCTGCCAATCACGAGGCCGTATGTGACACGCTGGCTCTGTCAGGTTCCCTGTGATTGGCTGAGAGCCCATTCTTATTATGCTAGCGGCTTAAAATAAAAACATGAATATATGAACCTGTGTATTATTTGAGTATCTTAGTATTGAATGCACAATAACAAGGTACATTTACACATGGCACTATAGGACCAGTTTGATATAACACAATTTTATACAATATATATAATTAGGGGGTCCCCGCTCCATCTCGCCATCAGTTTGGGGGTCCTTGGCCTGGAAAACGTTGAAGACCCCTGTCCTAGAGACAAAGACAGAGTCAACCTAACACGGCTCTCCCCCAAATTTGTCTGGCTCTCTGGACCCCCAGTGTTATCTCACAAAGGGGGGGTCTTTAGACCACAGTGATGTGTGTGTGTGTGTGTGTGTCTCTATTGGTTATCTTTTCAGTTGGAATGTGACTGAAGGTTTATGACTCTCAGTTCAGGAAAAAGAGCAGTGGGCTGTCAAAGTTGGACCGGAACCAGACTCAGGAAGCATCCCTAACATTCAATTCTGCTTCTAACACATTTAGGAGAGCTGTATTATAACGGAATATACCAGAACATCTTATGTTATAAAACCGAAGTACTGCAAAACAACTTAATGCAACAAACAACAAACTATACACTTATAACAACAAACTTAATGCATGACCACCATGTCTTCGTTTATGTTGAAATAATGCTTTTACCTTTTACCTTACCCCCCCAGACCATCTGAGGGCACCACAAACTATTGAGACTTTTAAAAAAGGACTAAAAACATTTATTTTTAGCAGAATTTATGAGTTTTAACCTTGCACAAAAATGTCGTCGCACTATTTATATGTATTTTAAACTGATGTTTTTACCTTGCTTTTAGGATCTTACCTGTAGCACTTTGAGATTTGTTTAAATGTAAAGTGCATTACAAATAAAATGTATTATTATTATTATTATTGCTGTTGGCGTAAGACCTATCTGTGGTCTCTGCTGTGCTTATTATCGTCTCTGATAACCCAAATAAAACTGTTTAAAAGGAACTAGTAGAGGCTAGGAGAATTCAGGTAGCTCTGTTGTTTGTAAATGCTGTGGAGTGCTGTGAGTGGTGAGAAAACACCTACACCCAGTTATCCTCCTGCTAGCGTTGTTGTTGTTGTTGTTGATGTGTTTTTAGCCTCTTAACATGGTCAGAAATATGTAATTGTAACGTTTAGCCCCATAGTGGAAAAAAGGAGGAATAGACTCAGGAGTTCTTCACCTGGTGCTTGATTTATTTCCTCAGCAGTCACAAGGAAATGCAGTATTGCCAGGATGACTTGTGAAAAATAATAGAAAAATAAACAAACATGAAAACTAAATACTAACTATTGAAATTATCATCACCAACAAATATCAAACAAAATAATAAAAAACTAAATCCGGGCCTGCCTATTTGGACCTAGCAACTGCACTCTTCCCAGCCAAAGTCGCTCTCCCCCTGAGGAGCCTCGGCCTCTTCCCCTTATAGCAGAAGCCCCTCCTACAAGACAAACCACAGTTAATTGAAAATCAATCAAACCCCATTGTGTCAATTCAACATTCCCCAACCTTTATGGCTTCACGAATACACGCTATATCAACAACAACATCAAAAAGGAAATGTTACATGCTAACCAAGCTTCTCCAAACTGAACTCTATACACTCTGTCCACCCCTCTACACTGGCTGACACTTGGGCCAATCCAGATCTTCCCCTCTATAAATTCCTCCAGACTCTATCACTTCCTGTTTGCCAATTTGACCCAGATCCCTGCTTGCCATGAGAACAGGTGGATGAAACTAAAATAAATAACTTGAAATGAATTATGTATGTGTTGCTTTTATCCAACCATGATTCCTAGTACTGAAATAAAATGACAACCCACGTGTTCATTGATGCAAGCCCACATGCCAATGATAATGTTCCCACTAACCGTCCCCTCCTACTGCACATACTAAGGCTAGCTTAGCATGCTACCACATGTTACCCCTGGTTTAAAGGCAGGCATGGGCCAGCCCCATGACAGTAATAATGTAATGATTAGATAAAGGTAGTGTCTCCAAGCTTACCTCAGTTATAGCTTGCCTCCTGGTAGTTGTACTACAGCACTTACTTTATGAAAATGGACTGAATGACGGGATGCATTTCTTATTCAGGCAGCTATTTCAGGCTGGTAGTGATGTCTGAAGGTGTGCAGCTCTCCTCCGCTCAGAGGAGCTTTGTTGTAGTTCGGCTTCTTTTCAAGTTGAATGGCAGAAGTTTCTAACCCCTCCCCCCGCCCCACCGCCTCTGCAGAAACTCGTTCATCCAACATTGGATCAGAGGACAAGAGCTTGTGAGTCAGACACTGGTGCTTCTGTAAAAATGAGGGAGGACAGGAAGACATCGGTGGTGTTAGGAGAGTGAGGCTCTGCCTGATTCATATTAAAATACAACATTTTAATGAAATCCTGCTTTCTGTTTTATCACCTGAGGGCCGGTCACATCAGATTGTACCAGGCCTGCTTTGAAACATCTCCCTTCTCTCAATCCATCTCCCCCCCTCCCGCTGTTTAATATTTCAGGCGTTTGATAAAATATAGATAGAGTCTTTTTATTATTCGTCCGAGCTGCGAGGGGAGAAAAACTGTGAAGTGTGAAGAGAGGGCGAGAAACCTGGAAGTGCAAGGACAGAGCTTCCCGGGAGCTAACGTCCACCTGTCTCTGTTGGTGTGATGTAGACGAGTTTCGGGGCTGCTCGGTGGTGGAGCTGATGAAGAAGGAGGGGACGACGCTCGGACTGACGGTCTCGGGCGGCATCGACAAAGATGGGAAGCCCCGGGTTTCAAACCTGCGACAGGGAGGCATCGCTGCCAGGTAGGAAGCGTTTCTTCATCTTAACTAGCCTGACCAGCCAGACCCACATGCAGGTGTTGGGTCTGGGACCTCACCATTGGCTGGGCTCAATCCGAGGGGCGGGATAAACGCTTGTCTTTCAAATACCCCTCTGCACGCGATAGGACAGCGCTCCGACCAACCAGAGCAACGCTGGTTGGTTGATTCAACTTTTGTCGTATTCGGTCGGCAAAACTCCGAAAGCATTTTTTAATCCTCATGTTGTCCTCATGTTGTCCTCATGTTGTCCTCATGTCGTCCTCATGTCGTCCCCATGTTGCCCTCATGTTGCCCTCATGTTGTCTTCATGTTGTCTTCATGTTGTCCTCATGTCGTCCTCATGTTGCCTTCATGTTGTCCTCATGTTGTCCTCATGTTGTCCTCATGTTGCCCTCATGTTGTCCTCATGTTGTCTTCATGTTACCCTCATGTTGTCCTCATGTTGTCCTCATGTTGCCCTCATGTTGTCTTCATGTTGTCCTCATGTTGTCCTCATGTTGTCTTCATGTTGTCCTCATGTTGTCCTCATGTTGTCCTTATGTTGTCTTCATGTTGTCATCATGTTGTCGTCATGTTGGCGTCATGTTGGCGTCATGTTGTCCTCATGTTGTCTTCATGTTACCCTCATGTTGTCCTCATGTTGTCTTCATGTTGTCCTCATGTTGCCCTCATGTTGTCTTCATGTTGTCCTCATGTTGTCTTCATGTTGTCCTCATGTTGTCCTCATGGTGTCCTCATGTTGTCTTCATGTTGTCCTCATGTTATCTTCATGTTGTCCTCATGTTGTCGTCATGTTGGCGTCATGTTGTCCTCATGTTCTCTACATGTTACCCTCATGTTGTCCTCATGTTGTCTTCATGTTGTCCTCATGTTGTCCTCATGTTGTCTTCATGTTGTCCTCATGTTGCCCTCATGTTGTCTTCATGTTGTCCTCATGTTGTCTTCATGTTGTCCCCATGTTGTCCCCATGTTGTCCTCATGTTGTCCTATATCAATGTTCTTTTTAATTCCCCAAAATAACATGATTGATTCCACCCAACGCTCTTTGCCAAGTACAAATCTCTACTTTCATTAATTTTGGGGCGTCTTATTCAATTTTATAGCATTGTAAAACAAATGGAAGGGTTTTTGAAATAGTATTGAGTAAAAGTTGACATATTCCAGTCTGTGTTTATCATCAACATCCATTCCTTTAATTTTAGTCTCAATAATTCCTAATTTCTGCTTTTCTAACTCAAACATTAGGTATAATTTCCTAATAAATGAGGTTTATTGACCATAAATTCCTGGATCCTCCATCCAGATGTTGGGTCTGTGCTCAATCCGAGGGGCGGGATAGACGCTTGTCCATCAAATTCCCTCTGCATGCAGTATGATTCAAGTCATTTGGCTTAGGTGCTGCACCCTTAGAATTTGGGGGGTGGGGGGGGTGGGGGTGGGGGGTTACAGCAGTATCGCAGCCTAAGGAGTAGGTCTGTGTGGTTCAGTCAGACTGTGAACTGAGACAAGATGGACGATACAGTATGTGTGCATATGATGTATATATATGGGTATGTGTGGGATATGCGTATATACATGCATATCTCTACATTTCTCATATTTTTGTACATGCTAGCTGTCTTATTTACTGTATATATCGTATTTTAACATTATTTGTCATTGTATTTTTTTATCTGCCGATGCATCGTACGTTCGTTCTACACTGCACTTCCCAGAGTGTTTTTGGAATGCCAGTTAAAATAATCTTGAATCTTGAATCTTGAATCTTGAATGTTTGGCTGCTTGTGCAGGAGCGACCAGCTGAACGTGGGCGACTACATCCGAGCCGTTAACGGCATCAACCTGTCCAAGTTCAGACACGACGAGATCATCAGTCTGCTGAAGAACGTCGGGGAGCGAGTCGTACTGGAGGTGGAGTACGAGCTACCGCCTGTCTGTAAGTACTGCCAGGTAGTAGTAGCAGTAGTAGTAGTAGCAGTAGTAGTAGTAGTGGTAGCAGCACTATTAGTAGCAGCACTAGTAGTAGTAGTAGTAGTAGCAGCAGTAGTAGTAGTAGCAGTAGTAGCAGTAGTAGTAGTAGTAGTAGTAGTGGTAGCAGCACTATTAGTAGCAGCACTAGTAGTAGTAGTAGTAGCAGTAGTAGTAGTAGTAGTAGTAGTGGTAGCAGCACTATTAGTAGCAGCACTAGTAGTAGTAGTAGCAGTAGTAGTAGTAGCAGTAGTAGCAGTAGTAGTAGTAGTGGTAGCAGCACTAGTAGTAGTAGTAGTAGCAGTAGTAGTAGTAGCAGTAGTAGCAGTAGTAGTAGTAGTGGTAGCAGCACTAGTAGTAGCAGCACTAGTAGTAGTAGTAGTAGCAGTAGTAGCAGTAGTAGCAGTAGTAGTAGTAGTGGTAGCAGCACTAGTAGTAGCAGCACTAGTAGTAGTAGTAGTAGCAGTAGTAGCAGTAGTAGTAGTAGTGGTAGCAGCACTAGTAGTAGCAGCACTAGTAGTAGTAGTAGTAGCAGTAGTAGCAGTAGTAGTAGCAGTAGTAGCAGTAGTAGTAGTAGTAGTGGTAGCAGCACTAGTAGTAGCAGTAGTAGCAGTAGTAGTAGCAGTAGTAGCAGTAGTAGTAGTAGCAGTAGTAGCTGTTCAGCAGTTCCAGCCCCCCCCCCTACACACACAAACACACACACACACGTCATATATTTATTTATTTCAAACACACACACACACACTGACATCTCTCCATTAGTGCATGTGTGTGTAGTCCAGGCTTGTGTGTAGTGTGCAATAACAAAGGGGCAGGGGTCAGTAGTAGTAGTAGTTGTAGTTGCAGTAGTAGTAGTAGCAGTAGTAGTAGTAGTAGTAGTAGTAGTAGTAGTATCCCTTAGGAGTAAATTCAGGGGTCAGAGGTGATGTTGATGTGTTGGCGTTGCAGCGGTGCAGGGGTCAGTAGTAGTAGTAGTAGTAGTAGTAGTAGTATCCCTTAGGAGTATATTCAGGGGTCAGAGGTGATGTTGATGTGTTGGCGTTGCGGTGTGTTGCAGTGGTGCAGGGGTCAGGGGTCATGTTCAAGAACGTAGAGGTCACGCTTCACAAAGATGGAAACAGCTTCGGCTTCGTCATCAGAGGTGAGTAGAGCGCAGTGTGTGTGTGTGTGTGTGTGTGTGTGTGTGTGTGTAGTGTGTTTGTGTGTGTTTGTGTTTGTGTGTGTGTGTGTGTGTCTTAGAAATAAAAATAAATTTATGATGTGTGTGTGTGTGTGTGTGTTTGTGTGTGTGCGTGTGTGAGTGTGTGTGTGTGTGTGTGTGTGTGTGTGTGTTTGTGTGTGTGATGTGTGTGTGTGTGTGTGTGTGTGTGTGTGTGTGTGTTATAAATAAATAAATAAATATACGAGGTGTGTGTTTGCAGGTGGGGCCCATGAAGACAGGAACAAGTCCCGTCCGATCGTGATAACGACCATACGGCCCGGCGGCCCGGCCGACAGGTGCGTGCGTCCCTCCGTCCT
The DNA here is from genome assembly GCA_029931835.1 of Etheostoma nigrum. NCBI lineage: Eukaryota > Metazoa > Chordata > Actinopteri > Perciformes > Percidae > Etheostoma > Etheostoma nigrum. The sequence continues at coordinate 21,719,310 of CM057255.1, read as the reverse complement.
CTCTGTCTGTCCTGGGGGCTTTCTGTCCCCCAGGAGCCTCCGTAGCAACTGTCCCGTATCTCTCTCTGTCCGTCCTGGGGGGTTTCTGTCCCTCAGGAGCCTCCATAGCAACTGTCCCGTATCTCTCTCTGTCTGTCTCTTTAGAGAAGGAACCGTCAAGCCTGGAGACCGACTGCTGAGCATCGACGGGATCCGTCTCCACGGCAGCACGCTATCGGAGGCCATGAGCATCCTGAAGCAGTGCGGGCAGGAAGCCACGCTGCTGCTCGAGTACGACGTCTCGGTGATGGGTGAGTTGAAAAAGACAGAGTCCTGTCCCAGGTTAAAGGACGTTCTATCTATATATCTTCATCTATCTATCTATCTATCTATCTATCTATCCATCTATCTATCTAAATATGCATCCTTAATAAACATGTAGAGAGTAAATATAACAGGACCCACAACGGAACCCTGTGGAACCCCATAAAACGTCTTTTTTGTCTCTGTCAGATTCTGTTGCCACGGCGTCCGGGCCGTT